>JANTOP010014118.1:0-14475 GCA_027564815.1 Symmerus nobilis | reverse complement strand
ATTATAACAGAACCTATTTCAAATATTTTATTTTTGGCATTTTACTTTTATGGTCATAACAGTAAAATGTACACCAGTATACGAAAATGGTATTTTATAAAATTTTATGCGTTATGACGTCACATAAAATTAAAACGACATTTCATAAAAGTAAAATGTGCAGTGCATGCCAGAATAGACCTATAAATCTAGTATGAAAAGTCAAGTGTAAATGTGTCACTTAAAGTGAGCATTTTAATTTTAATAAATATCTGTCAAGTGTGAAAATCATATTCTACATTTTATTCGTTGTTTAGCATTACTTAAAAATTATTTATAAAACATTATATACATGTCATGCCAATAAGACAAAGAAATAAAGAAACTAAATAATTGAAATTGAGCGTTTTATTGTCTGCAGCGGTCCGAATCGTCTTCCCAATAACGCCCTGAATTCCAATTCATGTCTAAAATCAAACTTAAAACACGGTTAAACGTAAGTCCGTCGGTAAGTAAACCTACTTACGCTACCAACTCATCTAACGCTATAAAAATAAAAAAAAAAACTGAGGATTCCATGGATTAAATTCCATGGATTCAATAAATTAGAAATTTTACGAATCCATTAAAATCTCTATATTTTTCTTTGGATTTATATAGTGTTAGATGAGCTAATTATCTCTGCCAACTTTCATGAATTTCTACTGCTTAATTCCGGAGTTATTCAATTGGGAATTTTTTGAATCCATGGAAACCTCTATTTTTTATTGCATTTCTATAGCGCTAGATACGTTGATTGTCTCAACCAACTTCCGTTAATTTTCGTTGTTTAGTTTCTGAGATATTCAATTGGGAATTTTTTGAATCCATGGAAACATCAATATTTTGTTGGATTTTTATAGTGTTTGATGAGTTGATTATATCAGCTAACTTTCATTAAATTCTGTTGATTAGTTTCTGAGATATTCAATTGGGAATATTACGAATCCATGGAAACCCGTATTCCTTATAGGATTTATATAGTATTAGATGAGTTATATGTGGAGAAAAATATTGAACATGTTGTCAAAATTTCAGTGCGATAGGTTTACTGGTTTAGGAGTTATTAGAACTTTAATGAGTACATGTTTTTTCCCTATTTTTTGCGAAATCAGTCCCGACGCCAGGTCCTTCCTGGGACAGGAAGAAGGTATAATTCGTACAAAATGTGAAAATTTTCAACTATTAAATACTTGCAGAGAAATCTCTTGACCAAAGTTGAAATCAATAGCAACCGAAAGGACCTCTTTTTTCAGTCAAAGTTACCTCTTACAAAATACGCGAAAACGCGTGAACGGACTGTAAAGTATTAATAAAGAATACATCTTTGGATGCCTAGATTTTTATCTCTATTAAAGTAGATGAATTTCATATGTCCTATAAGAAAACCCTTTTCTCCCAAAGGACCAATATCATAAGTTAATCTGAAAAAATCCTGCAGGGAGTCATTCTTCCGATTAATAGTAAGATGAGTTCTGAATTCGAATTGGGTCTAGAGTAGAGGTCTCTTTTTCAGGTAAACAAATGGAGCGCCTAAATATGCCTAAAGGTACATTGGAGGAGGGACGGGTTGTGGATGCATAAATTGCGGATGTCTCGGTTGATACAATATCAACCGGTTGATATTAATAGCAAAGGATAATAAAGGATAAACATTAATAAAACCCACGTTCATATCTTAAATATATTACCCTTGCATAAATCATCAGCATTGGGGTATCCTCAGTGCCGGTCTTAGCCTTCTTGCCGCCCTCGGGCAGAGTACTTCAGGGCGCCCCTATTGAATTGAAAATGTGACTATTACTAAACAAAAATTCGGCTCGGGCCTGCCTTCAGCGCCTAATATATAGACATTTAATTTATATGGATTAAAATGCCACTTGCCCAAATTTTCGATTTTTGGCAAAAAACCAAACGTCGTTTTTTCCTTTGCCAATCAATTTAGAAAAATTCATTTGGTAGCCTGAAATATTGCATCATCAACTTACAGATTTAATATTTTTAAAAATGAACTAGGTACATATGTAGATCAGATTATAGATATTCGGAGATCGACATTTATAAGTCAACTTTTACATTTGAACCAACTGTTTACTTTCCAGTATCTAGATTCCGAACTGTAAGATCTAGGGACCAACTGAATAGCCTGTTATACTCCACATTGAGCCTATTCCCAAATTTAAAACTCAATTACTTGCGATTTTTGAACTTTTTTTTCTAGATCTCAGCTCTTGGACTAGTTAGAGCAAAACGGTTTTTGGTAAAGTGCGAAGCCATATTTGGATTCGGACTAATATGTGATCATGCAACCACATGTTTTTTCATACTTTAACGGAAAATATAGTTTACTGCGAGTAAGTCTCGCCCGAGTATTTCCCATCATCTTAATTGATGAAGCTCTTCCTTGCCAACTACCAAATCCTCCCCAAATCCAAACTCTCAATGCATCTGTAACCTTGTCAAAATTCCCCCGTCCATCTGTCAAAAGCTCCTGTCATAGTCAAACTTGGAGCTGCCACTTGTAACTGTCAATTGAATCTGTCAAAGTTGTAACGTCATGACGTAAAGTGTTTTGGAACCGGCCCGGTTATACTACTAAATCGATTCCGACAACATCATTTTTCTAAAGATTTGTCAGGACCGGGGCGGAAAATTCGGATCAGTACGCAATATTGTGAAAATATTCAAAAAACGAAGGCTGCGACGAAAGTTCAATAGAAGACAATTAACGACGACATTATAGCGTCAGCGTGTGAAAGCTTATGGTCGAATGGTTCGAAAGGACTTATAATATGTACGTACCGTACATCTATTGAATACAAATTTTAATTGTATTGTGACGAATAACGAAATGTATATTGAAATATAATTCAAAACATTGGCTTGCCCCTCTACACTAAGGTTGAAATTATCCCACATTCCGGGAAATTAATTTCGGTTGAGAAATATTGGACCTAAAATTTTTGTATGGCAGCAATCTGTAAATGCGACAAAAAAATCTACGATTTTCTTCCGTACTAATAATATCCGTACGCTGAAGTTTATGGGACTTCGGCCTATTTAGCGTTATTGGGCTAGAGTTGAGGGGATTGTGCGTGCAGGGCATATGCGTAATGATAGGAAAAAATTGGGAAATCGTACAGCGGAATCACAAAATTCGTCACAGCTTTTTTGTCAAAAATACCTACAAAATTTTTTGGATATTCTGATGTACTGAAATAGCTATTCCAGTTCTGATGTACTGAAATAGCTACAGTCCCAGCTATCCCATGTAAGAGAACATCATCGAATTGCATTGATATCTGAGTAAAAAAGCTAGAGCTTTTTTTTTTGTGAAAAGCTTGTTTTGGAACAGAAGCATGTTACGCTGGTTTGGTAATAGACGTAAATCAAATTCAGAGATGCAATTATTGAGTATACCTTTACCTTGAAGTTTGTAGTACATGTATCTAATCAGTACACAGTTGTCAAACACAGTAAATGTCATATCACTTCAGTATAAACAACTATTATGTTTATCACACTGAAAATGTCGAATATTGTACTGGACAAGAAGTATTACTTCGTTAGTTTTTTGCAACTAAACATCGCTTGCTTGTAAAAGCTTAAAAAAAACATGCTCCAACGGTCTGAATGATTTAGAAGCAATAATTCTTGTTTGGATGATAAAGAGTATGGAAGCCCACCGAAAAAAGCATTGGCAACAACATTAAATGTTACAGAAGAGTCCACTTCCTTACGTCTGCATTCAATCGTTTACTACGACAATTCTAAACTAAAACCAGTTCGAGTTAAGCCCGTTGATCCGCGTCCATCAGCGCCCAAGCATCATGGTAACAAAGTTATGCTGCGCATTTGGTGGGGTATGAAGACCGTGGTTTATTATGAGCTACTCCAACCATCTGAAACTATCACTGGTAAAAGCTACCGACTTCAATTTTGAACCGAGCTCTGAGAGGAAAAACAACGGTAATTGGAGAAAAGACGTGACAAGATATTTCCAACAAGAAAACGATAGACCATATCCTCGGTTACTATTTGTTTCAGTCCATGGCATCAACCCATTCTGAAGAACGGTTCAGTTCTTATGAACAAATCAAAAAGAGGCTTAATAACTGGATCGTTTCAAAGCAACCAGACTTCTACAAGCGTAGAATCCGTTTATTGCCTGAACGATAGGTCAAGATTGTGGCTTCCGATGAATAAAGTAAAAATAATATGCTTGTCTACGAAATAGTAAGGTAATAGTTGATGTGTATGAACACATCCAGTGTAAAATTTTAACAGTAAGAAACACACCCGATTTATCGATAGAAACACATCCGTTATGCGAATGACAGATATGTGTATGTGGCCGGAATGCTTGGTTCGTCTACCTCCAGTTTTTACCGAGTTAACACGTAGTTACTTGTATCCAGATTTTTATATTAAAATAGAGTTAGGAAAACCAATTTAGCGTGTTTTTCATTTAACCATTCGGCATATTTATCAATAGTATGAAAACATCAAGACAAGTATATGAACTTGTTAAAAATAACAGATATACCAAGATTCGTAACCGAATAAAGTTTGGCAAGAATGCTTCATTTTATTTATATTTGTCGCAGGAAACCAGTCCAGTTCCACAATTCTACTATTTCTTCCATAACAATAATATACGAATTTTGTGTAAAATGGCACAATGGTTTTGTTAGATTTTCTAAATTGTCCAAAAATTAAACTTATAGGACAGTGATAGGAGAATCGAACATTACTGAATAGCATTAATATCAATCACGATACCTACACGACATCTAAAAAAAACATTAGACGATATCTGTCTTTAGAATAGAGTTTGTCAGTATTTTGGGGCGTCTGTCTGTTAGACACCTTAAAACTGACCCTTTTTATTTAGTCTTAAATAATGAGTGACATAAATAAACGTGTATAATATCTGAAATATCTAAAACGCGTCTTTAGAAGGGACTAGCAAAATTAATTAAATAACGAGATGTCGTAAAGACGTCTTATAAACATCTCAAAATGTCATTTTAAATAATATCTCTGCATGAGTTATCTTGATACTTAATGAGATGTAAATCTCTTCTCGAGACTTAAATTAAGATCTTTTAAGATGTCGTGGGCTATCAGGGTATATTATAGGTTATCGGCGATTCATACCTCATTCCCTCCCTGTTTACCTACCGGATTTCCCTTAGCATTGCAGAGAACAAAGTTCAAATGGAAATAATATATTAGCATACGAATGATGGGAACACGACATTCCTGGGATGAGTGTAAGTGGTTCGTTTGGCTATTTAATAAGGGAATGGTGGATAATAATAAAGATAGGATAATGAACATTTCAATATATTATATGATATGGTTGATGATATTGTAATTTAAAGTTTTTGAAAACTTACCTTTTCACCACTATCCGATGGTAGATAAAATACTAAAATTGTTAGAAAACTAATTCCCATACACGGTATTATTAAATTGACGGTGTAAAATAATGTTTTTCGTCGCATTGTAATATTGAATGTTATATCTAAGTACGGCTCATCGCAACAAGTATAAAACTTTTCGTTTCTGCAAGAAAAACAAAAGTTATTTTAAATAAAAATGTATTGCAGGTGTCGAAGTAATCTTTCAGAGACCCGAAAGTCTACTTCCATCTATTCTACTTTGGGAGAAGTTAAGGGGATTTCTTAAAAACCAAGGGGTTGTCCTTATGCTGTCGAAAGTCCCATCAAGCAAAAATATCATATTATACAAAAAATAAAAGAATTTAATGAAGAACACTTGTGCCTGATGAAGCATAAGACAAGGAATAGCCCCACAGACCAAAAAAAAAAAAAACAGCAAAAGTTCATTGATAAGCTGGAAAAACTATTAGTCGACATTAGTCACGCCAACAGCCAACAGCTGATTACAAACGAAGAATAGTAAACCCGGCAGTTTCTTAAGTTGCAGCAGGAGTCAAGAATCGGTACTATTGGACAAGAAATTCTCTGAACAAGAAATACGGTCTATTTTTAGAAAAGAGCGATTTAATCTACCAAGTTTTAAGTCACCAATATCATCAAACAGCTTCAACGTCAAAAGCAAACAAATCTAAAGATAGTGGCGAAGATAACATTTTTGGTAGTTCAAACTCTTCAGTGGCCGCCAAAAATAGCAGTGAAAATGAATCGGAAGATGATATCGTTTCACCGGAATGCAAAACTAGCGAACTTGTTGAACTTAAACGGAAGGACGTATTGTATCTTCAGAAGTTTCAGTTGTGCTGGACAAGACTAATACCAGTATCAGAAAGTCAACAATGATTTTGGCGGCTGTAATCAACCAGACAGAATATTCTACATCTTCTGCAGCTCTTTCCAAGAGTACCGGTCGCCGACAACGGTAGAAATGTCGTCGTGAAGCTGCACAGATAATTAAGGACGATTATCAAGTTACCAAATCAGTTTTTCACTGGGATGGAAAAGCTGTTAGTAGATGTGACTGGCATAGATATAATAGAACGGTTAGCTGTTCTAGTTTTCTCTTTACTAAACTTCTTCGTGTTCTGAAATTGATATCTGGCTTTGGCCAAGCAGCAGCTGAGGCAGTACTTGAACAGTTGCAGTCATGGATCTACGATTCTGTGGTCGTCGGTATGTCCTTCCATACGACTGTTTCGAAAACAGGAAGATTGAATGGAGCCGGTACAATTCTAGAGCACATAAAATTTTTATAGTAAGAAACACCCGGTTTATCGATATACGAATCCGTTATGGGAATGGCAGATATTTAGGTCTGGCCCTAATGCTTGGTTCGTTTACCCCCAGTTTTTACCGAGTCAACACGTAGTTACTTGTATCCAGATTTTTATATTAAAATAGAGTTAAAATAAACCAATTCAGAGTGTTTTTCATTTAACCATTCGGATATCTATCAAGAACCATCCTTGAGACGACTAAAAGCAGCTTTTTACTCTTGAAGGGCATTTTATTCTACGAAAATAGAACTACTGCTAGAAGGCCACCAAACTGCATTTCGTATGAAAGCTCATGAACTCCAAGGATTTAAGCGATTTAACCGGTTTGTTATCTGCGTTTACATTGAGTCTCGGTATGCAAGTAGATCTGCAACTGACGCACCAATGAACGATATTATATTGATTCAAAGATCAATGATAGATGATGCAGTGCGATTCTTCGTACAGGAACTTCTGTCTCCTGACGATAAATCACACATTGTGCAGATGCTAAAGTCACTTCCTCTTACAGCTAGTGATACAAAAATTTCTCCCAGCTTCTTTCCAGTTCTTGGTATAGAAGACAGTTTTCTTTCTTAGCCCGTTAAAACTTGGCAGACGCTCCAGAAAGCTACAGATTTACTTATAAACGTGAACGACTGCGCTGAACGTGGTGCTGCTTTGATTCAGACATACAGCGAGACCACAAAGTATGAAGTGCAGAAGCAGTACTTACTACAAGTGGTTCAGAATAATGTCTAGGGGTGGGGGCACCCTCCCAACTACCGAAGAGGTCACTCAAAAATCATTGACATAGTTGGGACACACCCAGTTTTAGGAATGCCGAGTGATAAAACTCTAACAGCATTTCATATTGAAAAACGTTTCAAAATACGAATCCCAAGCCGAACAGACTGGTCAGAAAACTGGAACAGGTTCCGCATGGGGGATATAATCTGGTATACAGATGGTCCTAAGACAGACGAAGGTGTCGTTGTCGGAATATTTGGCAAAAAACCATAATCTCGTTTACCAGAAATCTCGGGCAATATGCCACTGTATTCTGAGCCGAAGTCTACGGTATAGAATTCTGTATACAAGAAGGCATCAGTAGGGGATACAAGAGCAAAAAGATTGTAATTTTCTCTGACAGCCAGGCAGCTCTAAAAGCACTGGAGTCCTACCAAATCGACTCTAAACTGGTACAAAACTGCCTTAATGTCCTAGACAACCTAAGTCAACTCAACAATGTTGAATTGATTTGGGTCCCGGGGCATACAGGAATTGAAGGCAACGAAAAAGCCGATCCTCTAGGATCGGGATTAGCTTTCCATGGGCCAGAGCCATTCTGTGGAATATCAAAATGCACGGCAAGCAGAATGATATCAGAATGGGCCGGAAATAGGAAAAAATTGTGCTGGGAGCAATCTCCAGGACAAACCCATGCAAAGGCATTTATTGCCACGCACTCTATCAATAGAACGAAAGAGTACCTAAATCTAACTAGAAACCAGATCAAGGAAATAACAGGACTACTAACTGGACACTGTAACCTGAAAAACCACCTCCACAAGATAGGTTTAGCATAGGATAATGCGTGTAGAATCTGTAGAGAGAAAGAGGAGACGGCCGAACACATCCTTTGTGATTGTGAAGGGTTGGACTCAAGACGATTGCGATACTTCGAGCTACTCCATACTGAGCCGACAGATATAGTAAACTTGTCACTAGGGCAAATTCTGCGCTTCATAGCCAGCACAAAGTTGACTAGACCTAATTAATATATATCGGGATGCCGCAATAAGCCCATTGTGGCTGCAGTGGTTACAGGCAATTACTGCATTACCCGCATTTTAATCTATCTATCTATCCCCAGACCTAGCAAATCGAGATCCGGACTCAATATTACACTCGCGGTGGTTGACAATTGCAAATCGATTTCTGAGATTGTGCCTTTCGTTGCGGAAACGTAAAGGGCAAAAATGTTAGAAACGTACTTGCCCTCCATCTTTGGACATTTTACAATTAATATCTAGTAAGGAAACAACAGACATTCCGTGCTACAGTCTGGCTGTGAAGCGCTGCCTTAAACTTGTGACACAAGTCTCCTCAAAAGCATGTGCAACCCCCCCCTCTCGTGCCTCTATGCCTAAATTTGATACTAAAGCAGAGTTTGCTATTCCGGAATAATTTTCCACGTCCTTCTTTGGTTAATTGGTTGGGAAGGGTGTGGGTGGAACTCGCGGTGCAGCCACCTTCCCGTGGTGAGTTCTGAGCCGTCCAAAAAAGGGCGTGCCAAGAGCTGCACAACTTCAACCCCCCTCTCCAACCCCTACAAGACAGGGGTCCTTTTTTCTGACTTATAGCCCCAAGGTCGTCTTGTACAAAAATTCAGATGTAAAAATCAACGTTCACATTGGTTTACACCACCTGTAATTTTGGCTATTCTTAACGATAAATGCCCTTTCCCACCCCCTCTAGGTGGAAATGGGGTGGGGTAGGGGGGTAAAACATTTTTTTCCTCATAGTGCACCTCAAGGCCATGCTACGTACCAAAAATTAGCTCGATCAGATATCCGTTACCCCTCCTACGATTTTTCATATATCTGTTCAATTTCCGTTCAAATTCGCAAATTTCGGATGCCATGCGCGTACGGAAGATATTGTCCGATTTCAACAATTTTTTTTCCCTGAGTTCATATTAACGAGTAGTAACTTCCACGCACTATTACTATTCGATTCGGAAACTTTTCTGTTTTTCGCTCCGGTCTAACAACCAGTGAGCCACAAAGGATGAAGTGCAGAAGCAGTGCTTACTACAAGTGATTGAGAAAAAGAGGAAAAGCTTAACTTTATAATTAAATATCCGTTTTTTTTTCATATTCTGACTGTGGTGGACAGTGGCGTGCGGTCAATATCTTTATAAGGTGTTCAGAGTTTTATGACCCCAAAACAAAATGTTACAGCCTTAATCATACGCGTTCGCTTTTCTTCGACCGGAAAAAAATGTAAAAACGAAGTAAGTTGTTTTGACAATTAGGTGAATATAGAAATCAGAAATTCGGAAAGGCTCGCTCCGAGAAATTTGAATATCGGACTTCGCGACATTTGATCCGGATTTCCCGATAATTTTCTTCGGATCCAAAAAAATATAATATTGCAGAAAGATAATAAATTAGTTAAGGAAAGATACAAAAATATCAAAACTAAACTTTTCTTACAAAAGCTCTGTAAAAACTTAAATGAAACTTAAAAAACTTCCCAGAAAAATTTATTTTCCGAACTATATTTTCTACGTTTAAAAATCTATTTTCTATCCAAATAACGACCCTATCACCAAATTTCAAATTATCCCAAAAAGAGCTTTAAGAATTTCGAAAGATTATTGAAAACTCACTATTAAAATGTCATGTTATACAATTTGGAATTAAATTTTTATCCGATTCCGAAAGCTGGAATATGCGCTGAAAGCTTATCCAAACTATTAAAAGCGCAACGAAAGCTCTAGCTTTTGAACTTAATTTTTTACTTCTGTTTTCTATCCAGATAACGAATCTTTAATAAAATTTCAACTTTTCCCAAAACAATGGTATAAAAATCTCGAAAGCTCATTGAAAGCCTGAAATTAAAATGTGATTTTATATAATTTGGAATCTATTATTTATTCGATTCATTAAATTTCGATATAATATGAAATTTTCGGTAAAAGCTTTGTCAATAATCTAAGCATTGTTAGCTTAAAGGAACCTTTAAGTTTCAAACTTATTTCTTTACATTTTAAAATCTATTTTCTACCCAGGTATCGCTCCTTTCACGAAATTTCATATTTCCCTTAAAGCTTTCGTAGAGATTTTAATTTTCCACGGGGCTTATTGATTTTTAATTATATTTTGATTAAAAGCTTTGGATAAGCTTTTTGAAGTTTCTTAAAGCTCTTTTCAGATAATTTGAAATTTCAATGATGTTGAATTATTGGGATAAAAACAGTGGCGTACAATCTAATGGGCAGAAGGGGCAGAGCACACCTGAAATATTAATAAAATCGATCTACTGTCTTTTGAAATTTATTTTCTATCCAATAATTTAAAATCTGGGAAATTCAAGATTTTCTGAAAAAGCTTTAAGAATGTCCAGTAAGCTGAGCGAAATCTCCTAATTAAAATACTATTTTAGTCAGTATAGAATTTAAGTTTCCACGTTTTCAAGTTTCCTGCTATATTTAAATTCGAAACTTTCATTTAACAGCTCTGTGATGAAATCGAAAGCGCTATGAAAGCTTTTTATTTAGGATTTAAATATTCAATAAGCTCTCGAGATATATGAGGCATTTTTTCTGATCTCGATCTGGATAGAAAATAGATTTTAAAACGTAATAAATTAGGTTTGAAATTTCGAGCTTTTGTGGAGCCTTTAATAGTTTGGATAAGCTTTCTGCGATAATTCCATATAATATCATCATATAAATTTAATAAATTGCATGAAAATTCGATTACAAATTATACAAAATGACATCTTAATTTAAAGCTTTTAATAAGCTTTCGAGATCTTTGAAGCTTTTTTGGGGGAAATTTGTAATTTTGTTGAAGTTCCGTTTTTTGACAGAAAATAGATTTTAAAAAGTAAAATATTAAGTTTAAATTAAATTTAGAGCTTTCTTTGAGCTTACTATGGTTTGAGATAGATTTTGGCGAATATCTCATATTTTATCTAATAAATCGAATAAAAATTGGATTCCAAATTATATAAAATGACATTTTAATTCGTGAACTTTCGAGATTGTTGAAGCTTCATCTTCGAAATAGTACAAATTTTGTTAAGGGACGGTTATCTGGATAGCAAATAGATTTTAAAGCATTAAAAATTAGGTACGAAACTTAGTTAGAGCTTTCATTTGGCTTTTAATATTGTAGTTTGGATAAGCTTTCCGCGAAAATTCCATATTTCATTTACATTTAATGAACCGTATAAAAATGCGATTCCAAGTGATATAAAAACACATTTCAAGCGTTTCGAAGCTTTATTTGCGAAAATTTGAAAATTGGTTAAAGGCTCGTTATGTAGGTAGAAAATAGATTTTAGAACGGAAATAATAAGGTTCGGAAAATCAAGCTTTCCGGGAGCTTTAAGTTTTCGTAGAGCTTTTATACGAAAAGTTCAGTTCTGATATTTTTCTATTTTTCCTCAAATAATTTATAAACTACCTGCTTCATTACATTTTTTTGGGATCGAAGAAAATTATAGGTAAATCCGGATCATATATCGCGATGTCCAGAGAAATTTCAACTTTTACGAATTATTTAATTTTTTTATTTTTATCTAACTGTCAAAGTATAACTTTCTGCGTTTTTATATTTTTTTTCGGCCGAAGAAAATATTCGGCATGCACTCTAGTAATAGCAACATAACAATAAGGATATAGCATTTTGTTAAGGGATCATAAAATTCTGCATATCTTATGGAGATGTTGACCGCACGTCACTGGATAAGAAATAGATTTTAAAGCATATATATTTTGAAATCGAAATATAACAATTTTTTCCAGTTTTTAATTTTCCACTGAACTTTTTAACGAAAATTTCGGATTTCATTTAAATTTAATTATTGGGAAAAATTAGTTTCCATACTACATAGAATAATATTTTAATTAACAGCTTTCGATGAGCTTTTGGAACTTTCTTAAAGCTTTTTCAGAAAATCATTAAGACTTCCAGTATCACATATCTTTCACTGATCGGAAGAATCCCCAGACAGGTGTACCATTGGCTAGGTTTCGAGATTTTTTTTTTGTAGGACCTCTCCTTCCCCCTCATAATTTCGTAAAGTTGAGAAAAAAAATAGTAAAACAATTCAAAGTTGTTAAATAAAATAATTTGAGTTAGCAAGCAGCAATAAAAGTTGGTTATGATTCTGTTGATATTTCAGCTGTGCTCTGCGCCTTATGCGCATTAGACTGCACGCCGCTGGTGGTGGATGATGGTGGGTCGGGTCGAATCCTATAAGATGAAATTCCTCTTTACAATATCTTCTATCTGAAAATCAACCCTCCTAAATGGTTCGTAATTTCCACTAATTACTGAAATTGATTACAAACTTTATGATTCAACTTTTATTATTTCTATTGTGAAGAGATAGAAAAATTCTAATTATTTTATTGGAAAGAAAAGGGGACGGGATGCGCATCCACCAAAATAATTATGTCGTTGTAATTAACGCTGTTAGTTAAAAGAATTACCAAAATAATGAAATCATAATAATTAGCATTGCAAATAAGCCCCAGGGTTTCTAATATTTCTTTTTCCTGGAAATGAATTTATAATCATAATCAACATAATAAAATAGAATTCAACTTTAAATACACCCAAGACATCGATGCTTGAACGTGTCTCGATGCCGTTAGAATTTATTTCAAATCTAATTTAAATATCTTTTCTTCGTTGCGTGTTTGCGAGAAATTTAGTTGAAAATACTTAATTAAATTTGAATATTTTCTATGTTGACTGGGGGGCAGGGATGTTCTGTGAATACGAGGTGGCGGGTATTTTTTACTATACGGAAAAGGAAAAAGCTTTTTTGAGGGTGCGATTTATGATCTATTTATCACCCCTGTCTACGAGAATTAATATGCAGTAGTCGTCTGCTTATCGTGAATTTTTTTTTTTGGATCGATTTAGGTAAATCTGGTAACATTACAAAGATTACAATAACAGACGACTAATGTTTACAGAGAGAAGTGAAGTTAAAATTAAGTTACGTGTGATGATGAGTTTATTGGTATTTTATACACACATCGTACCCAAAAAAAAAAAATATCTGGAATCAACCAGCTGGAGATGTAGAGACCACATCGTCGTCTAATCATTTAAAAAGTCTGATCACGATTATCTTAAGTAATATTTTAGTCATGGAACTTGGTAAAAAAAAGGTTTGATCAAATTATTCACAATTAATCACTTCATATTAAATAAGTTGGATTTCAAATGTTCCCTTTTTTCCTTAACCGTACGGTTGAGAAAGAATAAAAATCGATAAAACGGGGGGTCCCCGAAGCCGGGAAAATGTTATAGATACGTGACTGAATTTCTAAAAGGAAGTAGAAAAAATCGAAAATTATATACTCCCTCAGTCCCCATATCAATACTCCACAACAGATGATATGGGGAACAGTGGAAATTCAATAAAGAAAAAAAAACATAAACATAAAAATTCAATCAGGGATCCCAAATTATCATACACGGTGTGTCTGATGGGGCTGTTAACTCAATCCCATCCAATCCACCGAAAATATTTCCCATTGTCAATTTTATTGATAATAAAATGGAGAGATTGACTTGATAATGAAATTTGTTATCCGCTCCTGTCAATCCATTTAAAAATCGAAATTCTCCACCAAATGGACTTTCAAGTAGCAATTGAAATTAAACATTAAGATCTGTATTTCTATTTCAAAACCGGTAATCCGTTATTCATTTTTAATTATAAAAATAAAAAAAAAAAACTTTATCTGTATGTGGTGACTAACGATTCCTATCGTAGCTCGGATTTAATAAAGTCACCAGCACACGATTGGGATTTAGCCACGATTAAGAGACTTTTTAAATCTCTTAACAACACCTTAACCCCCATGGTACAGAAAATTTACATTTTACCTCATTTATACTCTGTAACGCCTCAATCCTATTCTTAAATTTATTAAAAATTTAATATGTAATGTATATTTCGTATATTGTATTAGATTT
>JANTOP010014117.1:0-30885 GCA_027564815.1 Symmerus nobilis | reverse complement strand
GATGTTTTCTAGATGTTATGAATACAGTTTTGAGATGTCGATTAGATATCTTTCACATGTGATTGTGCTATTAGGGGCAATTTTATCTGCCGATATAAAAAAAATTTGAATGAAGTCGTACACTTTCGTTAAAAAGCTCTGTGGAAAAATAAAATCTCTACAAATGCTTCAATGAATTGAATTGAAGGTAAATTATCATGAAGGCATTCATTGTCCTTGCTTGATCATTCTTGAAAAATTCATCTATAGGCCTGAAATTTTGAATAAATATATGCTGTGAATGAATGAGCTTTCGAGGTTTTTAAGCATTTTTTTTTTTTGCCAAAATTTGAAATTTCGTGAAAGGATCGTTATCTGGATAGAAAATAGATTTTAAAACATAAAAAATAAATTTCGGAAAATAAAGCTTTCTGGGAGCTTATATGTTTTTGCAGAACTTGTGTACGAAAAGTTTAGTTTTGATATTTTTGTATTTTTCCTCAACTAGTTTATAAACTTCCAGCATCATTACATTTTTTTTTAAATCCGAAGAAAATAATCGGGAAATCCGAATCAAATGACGCGATGTCCTGTATTCAAATTTTTCGGTAGGAATTTACGAATTTTTGATTTTTCTTAGATAAATTTCAAATTTTCCCCGAGATATTTAATTTTTGTATTTTTACTTAAGAGATATTAATGTGAAAAGTCGAGGAAATGTGATGTTTTCATCACATTCTCTACTTTTCCCGATTTTTATCGACGGCTTTCGATTTTGCCTGAGTTCCGAAATTGTCAAAAGATTCCCAATTTCTTCTAAACTCCTTCTGACTTTTATTTACTCTACACATTTTTTTTATCGGGTAGAAATCGAAGCAAGCAATAAAAAACGAAGGATATTCTACATCGATCGATTTTATTTCCATTTTCTATTCGCGAATTTTGCAAAATCCAGTGATAAAATTCGTTTATCGAATATCAAATAGGAGCAATGTTCATACTCTGTTTTAATGAAAATATTTAGGTTGTACATTAAAATGATTTTCTAATATATCCTCATTATGCTATTTGTTAGTTAGCTTATTTCTCAGAATATTTTACTAAATTGCTTTTATGGTAAATCTGTTAGTAAAATTTAAATACAAAGCTAAGCTATAACAGAAATGTAAACGAAACATCAGACTAAAAATACATCATGCGGACTGGGTTCCGATCCCCACGCATTTATGATCGTTAGATCGGCACAATTATCCCCTAAATAAATCCATGTTTTTAGGGGTCGAAAAATGGCGGGTCCTACGGTAACCATATAACGACTCGGAAACTAATAGTTTCGGTCCACCTAGTATCTATATAAAATAATAATCGTTGTCACACATTAAATGAACAAAGGACATTCAAGAAATTAGAGCAAACCATCAGAAAAGACGAACGCTCTCGTTCAAGGTAAATTGTAAATAGCATCGACGGTAAATGGGGGATGGTTGGGACCAGAGTATATAATTCAAATTTAAAGAATATGTTAAGAAATGCGGGTTGGAAACGAAAACTTTTCCCTATAAGTAAATTTTATTTTATGTAAGACACATTCTACACTATAGATCCGATCTAGAAAAAAATAAAAAATAAAAATAAATAAATAGTTGATAACATAAAAACCTACATAATGCAATAAATGTTGGGGGGGCTGGGGTTTCTTTCATATACTAACCCATTCCAGCGGCCCTTAATGCATCATAGTTATATAGACTCTATAACCCATACACCATACTTTCCGCTAGATTTCTAATAACTATAAGTAGATGCGCTTTTGCACACTGAATTTGTTTGTCAAAGAGGTATAAATGCCGTATAGTAAAGGGGTGAGTAGGTACGTTTATTTGCCATTAAGTTGTTGAAATAATATGAATGGGAATTGGAACAACTCAAATGGAGAGTGGTGGGAAATTCCGCATCTACTATATACTATAAAATTTATCAAGTTAATGGATTATGTGTTTGGGGGACTTCTTATTTTTCCTTGAAAAGGTTAAATAAAAGTTATTAAGTTTATTTTCTCTTCTCGACTATCGAAAAATGTTTACTGTGAGTAATGAAAAATAACAAGGCGAAAAAAATAACAAGGCAGCGGCGTAGATGGAATTATTCGTCCCGAAAGGAACTTTAGACAATGGAAATAAATTCATTCTTCTCAAATGTTAATTTATCAAACGGACCTACGACCCTTTACACCCCAATTTTCACTAAAGCTTGGTCGGAATGGAAAATTGATGATTCACATTTTTTTCCATTCCCACCCCCTTCTCCGTATTCCTTTGTTTTTCTTTACAGTGCACCAACTATTATTTTCTGAAATGCATACCCGTACCCTACACTTATTTTCGTATATAAGATTAATGGAAGGAAAATTCGATTACGAAAGAAACAGAGAATTTTTCCTATGGCCGTTGGGTCGTTGGCCCAGCCCGGTTCACATTTTGCTGATTGTCATCATTTTTTTATCAATCCACACTCCGATTTTAGAGTGGAGGTTTCTCCGTTAGTTATTGTCCTCCAGAAAAATACTAAAAAATGTATTATTAAAGGAAAATTTCAGGACCGTTTTATAGTAATGCATTTATAATGTTTTTTTTTAGAGGGTTCCCTTGCATTATTTTCTATTTTCCTCAGCCGCATTAAAAACGACGGAATGACTGTATAGTATAAGGATGATAAATATGATTTCGGATAAAAAAGAAGAAGTTCCTTGCAGAATGAAAATTTATATTACTCATGACGATGAAAGCCTTTCTTAAGCCTGGTTGATGATAGTTTATAAGACTTTAAAGTTACCAGTCAAGAATTTTTTTTTTAAAAAACAGACAAATCACGTACGACAAAACGGATTGAAGTCTAGTTCATAAATAATTTTCCTAAAATTTCTAATGTTTGCCTAGAAACGAATCAACAATTAATTTGTTCGTGTAATTACAATTTCATATTTTCTACATACTTTTGATATGCAAAAACATTCTTTTTAATTATCTAAAACTAGCGAAATAAGAAATTCCATTAATTAGCTTCGAAATAATTTGCATATTAGGCTGATTATTTTAATAAGAAACCCATTTTTTTCTAAGTAATTAAATAATTATGTAGACGGCGGGAGCAGAAAAAAAATTGAATTATTTTCAGAACTAATTTAAATTGAAATTCAAATAAAATAATTAGCAATCAATTATACCGGGTGGTGGAAGAATAAAATATTCCATAGAATTGTAGGTAATCAGACAGACATCAAAATCTACATGAAAGAAATTATAGATTCGAGGCTCGAGTCTTACATAATTATATTTCGTTAATCATATAAATTATTAACGAAAACTAGAAGAAGAATTATTTTTCTTTATTAAATAATTTTAACAATAACAAAAGAATTTAATAAATTACTTCCGATATTTCTAACCGAAAACATGACTAAAGTTTTTCGTATATCCTTATTTTGACGTCATCCCTCTATACCCTCAAACGGTGGATAAAGAATTTATAAAGAAAATTGTTGTTCACATTAAGGCGCCGGCCATTAAGATCAATTGAGAAAAACAAACCGAAATGAAAATTGTGCACGGGAAAACATTAAGTTTTCCCCCCCGGTTTTCCTACTTTATGCCAAAAAAACCCCCATTTAAAAATGCACAATTGCTTCTTTTCTTTACCCAACCAATTTGAAGGAAAACAGGATATTTTCCGATTGCAAAACAAAAAAATGTCCGTCCATTTTAAAGTATATTCATAGTCCAGTCAGAAATACTCTTCCATTATTAATTTCTTATCTATTAAATGCAAGGAACTGCCTCCTGTAGGTTATAAAGGGTTATCAAACTATTTCTTCCCCTCCTGTTTCCATTTCTGATTACAAGTATTCGATTCTTGTTGAGCCTAATACAGTGGCGTGCGGTCTAATGCGCAGAAGGTGCAGCGCACACCTTCTGAAATATGATCCAACTACTTGATTAGGGCTACCTTGCTTGCGCATCGCTGCTCTGTATACTGACCTCTTGATGTATTTTATATAAAAATGGATTTAATTTTAGAAAATTAAAGATTTTTCAAAATTTTAATTACTCTCCTATTTTCTAATTGGAACCACCCCCTTATGAAGGTTAATTTTCACCCTGTGATGCGACATATCGTTCGTTAATTTTTCGATTGGAATGAGTAGAAATCAAATATTTCAAAAATCGACCAAAGAAAATCGATAAGATTATTCGAATTGTAGGAACGAAATTGTTGACGCCATTTTTTAAAATAGAACTCTTGGTAGAACTGCTTATCGTTTTCATTTCGTTTGATAGAAAAATTAATCGTTTAATCAAATCCAATTCAAAATATTGAAATATAATTTTTTTCGAATTTTTTCTAATCGATTTTCTGGAAAGTGGTAATTTTTTGATTTCCATCCATTCGATTTTTTTTGGGGGCCACTTGTAAATTAAGGGGTTTATTGTTTCCAACAATTTTTTTATATGATTGATTCCCTGATTAATTACGGTCTTTCCTCATTTTCATTTTAACCATTTTCCTTCCGGGAGATTACCAAAAACATCTTGAAAAATCTGATCTGATAAGTAGGGTACAGTAAGGAACACCTGGTTTTAGGACGGTCGATATATAAAAATACCAGAAAAGCGGGTACTCTTCAGAAAAATAAATATAATTTCCCAGAAATGATTAAATTAGGAAATTTTGATGTTGATCATCAACACATATTTTAATTTTTTAATTATAAAAAATCCAATAGAAAGATAAAGTTAAAGACTTCTTTCTGTTTGTTGACTATATGCCGATTCTAATCATTTTTACGAAATTTTTCACCTAGTTACTAGTCATATTCATAAATTTTTGTGAATTTTTATTTAATTTGCTGCTATTTCGATGTCGAGCTATCTGAGAAAAACAGCAAATAAGTCGGTAATTTGCGGCTTTAGAGTGAAAACAAGTTGTGGTCAACCACCAGCTTTTTAAACCTTGTTAAAATGCAAGCAATTGTTCATCTAATTAATTGATTTTTAGCGACGAAAATCTCGAAAGCTTACCGAAACCATTTAATTCTCATTCTTTTTATATTTATTTTTAGGTTCGCTTTTTATCTGATTGATTTAATCCTAATCAAATCTATTAATGTTCCTATAAAAGCGTTACTAAAACTTAAAAGCTCAAATAGAGCTTTAAGTTTGGAATATTATTTGATAGGCATTGAAACCTATTTGTTATCCAAATAATTTTACTGCCCCAATATTTCATATTTCCTGAAACAAAGCTCTATTAAAGTCCTCTATTTTATTTTATTTATTTTGATACCCGTTTTTCATCAGGATAATTAAATTGTAATCTAATATAAAATATACCTACAAAAGCTTTCAAAAAACATAACAGCTCGACGAAAGCTTTGAATTACGAATATACAGTAATATGTCTGGACATTTTTGAAAATCCGTAATCGATGAAATTTCCCAAACGGCAGACCATTAAATCATAAAATTCTGCGCACCTCATGGACGTATCGACTGCACGCCGCTGGCCTAATATTTTCCACAAGCTTACCTAAGATAAAACCAAAATGATTTGCAATAAGTTGGGCATACCTTTTCTTATGATTATTTTGAGAAATTAATTTCAATTTGCAGTCGTTCAAGCTTTAATGAATAGGTTTGCAAAACCTATCACGAAATCAGGCATTTCTGCATCTGGAGTCCCGAAATTGGGCGCAGATACTCTTGAAGAATATACAATTTGATTACCTCTTCCTTAAGAACTATTTGAAATATTTAATTTCAAAAATTGATGGCGAAAATTGATTTTTTAAAAACGGAAATGGTGCTGAATGAATTTAATAGGATGATTTTCATCTGAACATATGTGGTTCCGACAAGACATCTCGGTGAATTAATCGACTTATTGAAAGATAAGTTTGCAGGCCGCATAACCTCCCGTTTTGGTGATGTGAACTGGCCACCAAGATCATGCCTCCATTAGATTTTAAAATGTTAAATCTTTAATTTAATAAAATTTAATTCCTATAATTTCCAAATAAAATTACCATGAATAATAAAAATAAAAATAAAATTCATTGATATTTTTTTAGGTTGTGTTTTATTTCAATTCAAATTTAGGAAGCTCTTATTTGATAACCCTGTATTAATATAGGGCTGTCAAAAATTCAGCCACACAGAGAAAATTCGTAAGATCCAGAGCATCGTAAGTGGTCGAAACGGCTACCGTAAATCAAAGCATCTTCCAAAATTCGTCAAATTACTATCGAATTTCCGATCAATTGAAAATATAATTATTTTAGAAAATTTTATAAATAGTCTGGAAATTTGGGAGAAAATTGGGGGGAAATTTGAAATTGGGGAAATTGTAACTTCCCTGCTTTTCTGAATTTTAACTTAGTCCTAGATTTCACTCGAATTTTACTGAATTTTATTAAAAGTTCCCTTAGCTTTCTCAATATTTACGAGGCTTATGGCCAGTGGTAGACATGGCACAATTTTCCTAACATTTTACCAGACGTCTTTTCAACGTCTCAGTATTTGTTTAGGCTTCTTTGAATTCTATCTTTTTTTCTATGGCAATTCTTGCCATTTTTTCCTAACTTCTTCGACTTTCCGTACTCTTCAGATTTTTTATTCAAATTTTAGGCGTGCGGGAAAAATACTAGAAGCTAATCTTAATTTTAAGAAAATAGGATTGATTAGGAGGATTTACGTATGGCTGCATTTATGCTACGACTAGGGAAAATGCACACAAAGCAAGAAGAATCCATATCGGATGGAAATGAGAAGGGAAGGAGAGAGGGAGGAGAGTAATGAACGATACGACGAAAACGACGGCCATTCATAATATTTTTGAAGTGGCACTACAACAGTTCTGCATTTAAATTCATTTTAAGGGGGTACGTTATTCGTAGCAACCAACAAATATGTTTAGATTAAAAAAGCGACTATAAAAACGTCGTCCTTATTTTTTTGACTAGTAGACTTCCTTAATATAGATGAAAAAATACGCGGTTAGCTTGCTATAAGTAAAATTAAAATTTGTTCAAGGATGACGCGTATATCTCCTTAAATATTCAACTATTTAGTGGGTGGATTTGTAGTGATATTGATTCGATTTTCAAAATGTTTTTTAACCCATTTTCGTAACCACCACCCCCAGGGGTAAATTCTATAGTAGATGAAATAAAACAAAAAAAAAAACTATGTAAAGGTTTTCTTATCTATATCTAGCTGATGGGGTATGTCGGTACCCTCTACCTTACCCACACAACTATAACAACCCGTATGCAATTTACTACCCTTCAAAACTTATCAATAATTTCGTTGCACCATCCAAGGATACTGTCGTAAAGACAAAAAAAATCGGGAGAAAAAGAATAAATTCAATACATTCGGTTCAGGTTCGGATATATCTATACAAATATATAAGTTATCGGTACCGGCGATTTTCTATATCGAGGGGGATGAAAGCGTTGCACAAATATAGAAAAATAAGGGAAGCCAAAGAGGAAAGAAAAAAAAAACAATTCATATTGACTAGGGTTATCGGGGTTGGCCACACCTCTACAACACGTTGATTGGTCGACCAAATCATTTTATATTTTTTGGGGCATGAAAATTTTTCTATTCCTTCACTTCTGCATTCACTACCCTTATGTTCAGAAATGCACATTGCATTTCTCTGGTATTTGTCTACTCGCTTTTATTTATATAGATTTTATAAGTGCGGGTGTATTTTATGCGTTTTTCCCGTATCTATCCGTGTCTCTGTGTGTTGTGTACATGTTTTGGCATTTGTTTTTATCGTTTACCGGTAAAACCTGCTAATATTATTGCGGATGCATTGCAAAAAAATCTTTTTCAAAAAGAAGATGGAAATTCTTCGATCGAACAGGGAAAATCGGGGTTGGTATATAAAATAGAAAAGCATAATAACATTGGGTATGAGATGGAGGTTGTTTAATAATACATGATGCAAACAGAAGGTATGCTTAATCTCTCCGTTCGTACAACGTCCGAAAGGATATTTTGAAGGCGCCATCATTTTAAAGGATTTCCACCCATCCCACCAGTCAATTCTATTATATATGTATGTCCGTACATGAAACATAAAACATAATAAGGGATTTGTATTGGTTAGATATTATTGATAGATTGAATAAAAACCATATATCTTCCATACAAAAATTCCAATCCACCGTAATCGGAAAATGAATGTTCTTAGAATCGAAATTTTGTGGCTGTAAGTTAAATTGATAAGTAAGATAAGACACAGGAAACGTGTAAATAGATGAAAATTGTTAATAAGTATAAAACAAAGGTAATCCTTGAAGGATTTAGAGCGGATGATAACCCGAACTATACATACTTAACTCGAGAATCCCTCTTTCTTTCTTTCATTTCTTTTTTACTTTTATACTTTATCCTTGAAGAAAATGATGATTTTTCTTACTTTAAAACGATTATTTATATACGAGAAAGGAAAGTAGTATGTAAACGAAGTTAACTTTATATTCTTAGTATTCAAAAATAATGTAGAAATCTATCGTCTCCCATCCCCCGCCATTCGAATTCGAAACCAAAAAATCCTTGACCGAGTTTTTCTTCCCTTTTATGATCGAAAAGTTTTTCCTCAACGACCTTACCGGATTTCATGTATTTAAAGTTAGAGATGGAAATCAGAGGAATTTTAAATTGAATATTATTATGAGTATGCACAGTGGAATCACAATTCATCGAAACCTTAAAAGAAATTATAATTATCGATTATATGAGATCAATTAATCGTGGGCCAAACTACCAGTCATATTGAACTTTGGTTGGGTCTAGATCGCGCAGTAAATAATTTTTTTTTGTATCATTAACATTATTTATGGCTAGTCATCAGTCCAAGGTATCCGACTATACCTATATATTTGATGATATATACCTGTACTGACCCCAAATTTTAATAAATTGGTCCAACATGGTAACTCGTGTAAAAATCTCATACCGATAGAATTAATTTTCCTAATATTTAGACTTTCTTGTGTTGCATAAATTCATAATGGACTCAATGGGTCGAATTAAATCGTTAAATAATTTCTCTGGTCATTTATATAATGATTAAGAATCGAAATCGAAGAATGTTCGATTTCAAATATTCCCCAAAATTAAGGTATTGATTTTAGGCGAAAATTTCTGGAAGATAATTTATTTCTTATTTATTTGGCAACAAATCTACCTCATTAGATTTTCCGAGTTCCGAAGAAAATTTTTGGAAAATTCTATTTTCCATCAAAGTGATACTGAGTATAACTAATAAATTTTTAAAAGTTATTTTAAAAATATAATTTTGTTAGATAAGCCTTTAAAGTTTTTATCTCGTTACCTCTACTAAATCATCCTTTCAATGATCTGTATGTTAGATTTTCAAATTTTAAATTTCTCGGGAAATTATAATCAATTTTCTGGTAAAGTGGTCGTTTAAATCACCACGTACTACTTCAACCCTTACCAAAATTCGGGCGTTGATTATTTTTTAATTTTAATAATTCAATTCATTTATCCGATGATTAGAAAACAATATCGCGTCATTAGATTTTCCAAGTCCGGAAGAAAATCCGGCAGTAAAGTAAAAAAAATTACAAGGAATATCCTGTCATTTATTTGATTAATTAAATCTGAAGTTTGATTAGAAAAGCTTAAAGAAAGTTCAGATAATTTTTCTATCCAAATAGTTTTCCTGTGAAGAAATTTTAAATTTTCAGGAAAAAGCTTTCTTGACGACCCTAAAGCTTGATGAAAGCTCTTAATTAAAATATTAATTTATTAATTTTGAAATCCATTTTTATTAAATTTAAATAAAATCTGGAATTTTCCCTTAAAAGTTAACGAATTTGAAAGCTCACAAGGAAAGCTTCAATTTTCCGTTATAATTTTATACGTTTGAAATCTATTTTCCAGTGAAATAATTTTCCTAAAATGAAATTTCCATTTTTCTCAGGAAAGCTCAATTAAAATCACTCTTGATACACAAAAGTTCAATGAGAGCTTTTGATAAAAGTTTTATTTTGCTTATTTGGTATCAATTTTTCATCTAAAATTTTAATGAAATTTAGAATTTTTTACCAATTAGCTCTTCAAAATCGGAAAACCTCAGCTTTACATTTAATTTTATACATTTTGAAACATACCTTTCTGTCAAATAAATTTCCTCTAACGAAATGTCATATTTTCTCAAAGAAGCTTTATAAAAATCGCTGTAGTTCATTGAGAGCTTTCAATACAAATTGTATTTTATTTTCTTGGAATCTACTTTTCAACCGATTAATGTCATTTTAATCAAACCTGAAATTTTCCCTTAAAAGTTTTCCAATATCGGAAGAGCTCTGAGAAAGCTTTTTCTGGGGTCTCATGATATAAATCATAAATATTAAAATGTAACTTTTATTTCCACTGTCACGACTTATTTCAATCATCTTCTTCATTTTCTATTCATTCATATTTACATTGCCATTGTTCTTCAAATAAACTAACATGAAAACTAAAATTATTTGCCGACCTATTTTTATGACCTTCATCCGGTTTACTTTAAATTGAAATTCCTTGGAAAAAAATACCCTTGGTGTAAGCCGCTGAGCACCGCTGATATAAAGCTTATATCAATAAAAACATATTAGTAGACATTATAATGGTGTAATTCTGTGTCTCTATTAAATCTCTTTTAAGTTTAATTTAACATATTTCACTATAAACGGTATTCAGTAAGCAAATCTGTTCGTTTACGAAATGTCAAATCCTGTTTTAATAAAACGACAATAGAAGAAGAGATTGCTTTAGGCAATTTCATTAACAATTTTTTAAATTTCCCGATTTCCGATCGAACTTTTCTAGAAGACTTGCCAACGTTGCAGCGAGATTTTGTTGTCATATGTTTTCTTTTACATTTTCCTGATTTTTCCTGATAATTTCTGGACGTTTTTCAATTTCTCGCAAATTATTGGAATTTGGTTTCTAATTTTACTAGACTCGCTCTCGATTTTTGGCAATACTTTGCTAGTATTTTCCGACCCGAATATTTTCTGAACATTACCCTGTAAATTCAAATTTGTTTTCCGGACTTGTCCGCCTCTCCCAATTTTTCTATCGTTAAAATTTATGGTTAAAATAACGGTGGACACATCGATATCCAAGCAGGCGACGTCATTTTTAATAGCGAGAATTGGAACGGCCATCAAAATGGCGGTTATTTCATACTATAAAATTACATAATTTTGAATCTGTTTTTTATTTTATTCATTAAATTGGAAATTTCCTGCAAAAGCTCAGCAAAAGCTTAAAAGCTCACAAAGAGCTTTTTATTCCAGATATAATTTTATACGTTTTGAAATCTAATTTCCATTCAAACAATTTTATGTTTACAACATTTAGAATTTTCTCCAACAAAAGCTTTCTAAACAATAAAAGAGCTTATTGAAACCTTTTAATTAAAATTAAAGTGGGTATTTATTAAATCTATTTTCTATCCGATTAATAAATTTGATTAAAAATTGGAATTTTCCTTGAAAAGCTCGGCAAAAACTTAAAAGCTCACTAAAAGCTTTTGATTCTAGATATAATTTTATACGTTTTGAAATCCATTTTCCATCCAAACAATTTTATGTTAACAACAATTAGAATTTTCTCCAACAAAAGCTTTATAAACAATAGAAAAGCTCATTGAAAGCTTTCAATTAAAATGAAAGTTGGTATGTTTGACATCTATTTTCTATGCGATTAATTAAATTTGAATCAAATTTGAAATTTTCCTGGAAAAGCTCGGCGAAAACTTAAAAGCTAAAATAAAGCTTAGGGTTTTAGAAATAATTTTAAAAATTTATCAAGCTAAAAGCTTTGTCTTCGTCGAAATTTATTATAAACACATAATTATTAGAATTACAATAGGAATTTCCATCATTATCTCTTGATAATCACTTAATATGTTCCAGTGATATCTTGCCTGAAATATCTTAAAAATAAGTTGTAGTCAACTTAAGAAAAGTATCACCTAATTATAGCAGGAACATTTTCTACATTATACAGAATTTCTAGAAGTCAACCCAACCTTTCAAACTTATGTTTAATTTAAATATTATATATAATTCATCCTGCTCGCTTTCCATTGAATAAGCGGAGCGAATGAATATCCGTTCATCTATAGAACATTTTCGGTTGTGGGCCATTTGCTTCATCGCAACGATACCTGTTCGTACCACATAACCATCCCTCTCATCCCACATGGAAAATAATGAAAATTTCGTATAATATTTATTTATCCGGTAGATAGAAGATGTTTTGACGTGTCGAAAAATATTTTCGGATCGAATGCGGGAGAATGGGTGGTTTGAAAAACGTCCTAAACTTATAGAGCTTATAATGCTTAAAATGATATAAATTGGGATGGGATATTTTCTATACTTCATCCGGCATTATATGCATTTTTCATTTGATAAAATAAAACGCATTAACTATTTATTTTTTTTCAGAGCTTTTTAAGGATAATTTATGAAAGTTTTTTTTTTGGACAAACAAAATGGTAAATAGCCCTGAGACACGAAACAGTTATTTTCTTGTCTGGAAGATAAAATTAATTGCGTGACCGATTTTCAAAATTTAAACAAAACAAAATGGCCACATGTTATACGAAGCTTCACAAAATGGCATCTGAAAATAAATCATTCACCGGCTATCATATATGAATTTCCCAAGGAAAATAGAAAAAAATAAAATTGTAAATAAACAAGAAAAAATGAACTCAACAAATAATGATGTGAATTTCTTGTAACATTGGTATTTTTTCTCTCTGCAAATAATTTAAAAAAAAACAAAAAATAAATAAAAAACGAAACCAGAAAAACATTCTCATTTTAATGTTATTTATCAACATTTAATCTTTTTCTTCTTTTTTTTCGAGGTACAATTTAACAAACATCCCAAGTCAAGAATGAGAAGCGAAACACACATCAAAACACAAAAAACGTGATTAAATTCGCATCAAAGATGGAAAAGAGACGCGCTAAACATAAACCACGCATTAGAAAATAATAAGAAAATTGTAATAATAAATTTAGTTGTTTATTGTTGACAGTTTTCCGCATTTAAAGATTTAATAAACGGTAGAGTTTATGTGGGTTTATTAATATGTTCATGAGAATGGCTTAAGATATTTGTGAACTAAAATCAGTAGCGTGAGGTCAACATCTCCATAAGAAATTTGAATATGGGACATCACGACCAAAATGTAATGATGCGAGAAATTTATAAATTAGTTGAGGAAAAATATAAAAATAACAAAACTAAACATTTCTTACAAAAGCTCTTTAAAATTTAAAAGCTCCCATAAAGCTTTATTTTTGGAACCTTATATTTTACATTTTAAAATCTATTTTTCATTCAGATAACGATCCTTTAACGAAATGTCAAATTTTCCCAAAAAAAAGTTGCACAATCTCGAAAGCTCATTAAAAGCTTAAAATTAAAATACCAAATTATAAAATTTGTAATTGAAATTTATCCGATTCATTAAATTTAAATGAAACATGGAATTCTTATCCAAACTATTAAAAGCTCAACGAAAGCTTTTAGTTTTGAACTTAATTTCGTATGTTTAAAAATCTACATTCCATCCAGATTAACAGTTTTAACGAAATTTTATCTTTTTCCAAAATAAAGCTTTAAAAGTCTTGAAGGCTCATTGAAAGCTTAAACTTAGATAAAATATAAATTTTTGTTGATATTTCAGGTGTGCCTTCTGCGCAATAGAATGCACGGTACTGACTAAAATTAATAATTATAAACAAAGAAGGTTGTAACTAATAATGTCTATGATGATGATGATTGAAAGACATTTTTTAATTATAGGTTCGTATAACAAGGGAACACTGTACTCAGTACATTTTTTCATACAAATGCATGTCCGTGATGCATAATCGTTGGTAAAAAGGTAGGAATAGGTTGCTTTTCATATATTCTAATATATTTAATAAAGTTACAAAATTGATGAAATAGTTTCCAGCTAGTCGTCCGGATTTTCTTTATTTAGAGGATTTAGACTGATAAAAATCGAAATAAATATACACACCTGCTCCTGGTCCTGGTCATACGAGTATAGAGCTTGTAAAAAAATCCTTATCTGGAAAACCCAAACCACCTTCTAATTTCAAGCAAATAGAATGGACGGACCAATGTTCCAAAAAAAAAAAAAACAACGACTAGAGAAATGAATTTTCTCATCCTTGTTTGTAAATGTTTTATTGAACCGAACCATTTTCCTACACTCCTCTTTCATCTTGTACGGCTCGAGTCAAATTTCTCCATCCAGGAAACATACCACCCCCAAATTACCACCAAAAACTAAGCAAAAAAATAGAAATAAACCTTAATCCATCCAACGTTCATATTCCTTTTTTCCCATTATTAATTTATATATTACTAGAGAGAGTATAAGGAGGCCATGCCAGGGCGACTTAAGGCAATGTATATTTGGTGATACACCATTCCATTCACCAATATTTTATATACCTGTGCCTTAAACCTACGTCTACGAAACAAACAACTGCACTTCTATATTCCATTCATACATCTGTGAATATATGCCTGGCACATATCCTATATCCATTTTACTCTGTTGTTGATGTTATTACTCCTAAAAACTATTCCCCCCGTACATTCAATACACAATTCTCCGGTTGAGTCAGTGCCGTAGCATTTCGTTCTACTTCTGGATCATAGAAATTTATTTCGTTCCCATGATTACTGAACGAAAATTGTTAAAAGAATTTTTTGAAAAAAGTTAAACATAAAATTTTGATGAGCGTTTAAGGGATAACTTTCTGAGGAAATTTTTGTAATTTCCGGGTAATAATTTTAATTTTAAAATTTCGAAGTAAAATCATTTAAAGGATGATCAGAGTGATATAATTACATACAAATTTTGATAGATTAACCTGCAAGTTTTATTTTTAAAATTACGCCGAAAATCGATCGTCGACTGTTTCCCCCCATTTGAAATATTGTATATCCAAGACGACTAACTATTTAGAAACAGATCTTCCTCTCTACAACTTAATTTCTACAGACTAGAAACCCTAGGAAAATGTGGAACATAAGCAATTTGCAGGTCGTGTAATTAAACATTCAATAGATTAGAAATTCTATATTTTCGAATCGATAACGAATCGAACGTATTGTTGGAATTTTAATTGTTCTGGATTTGGATATCCTAAGAAAATTCCCGACATTCTCTAAAAAAATCACTTGTCGTAGGGAATCTTTGAAGAAGTTGTTTCCTTTAATTTACCGATCCTTTTAGTTCTTATCACCTTCTCTGAGATTCTTCAGCAAATTATACAAATTCTTTAAGAACAATTCTAATGAAAGCCTACATATAAATGAGTTTACATTAGAATAGAATATTTTTATGAATTTCTCTAACTATTCCCAACTAATTCTGAATCTCTTCATAAATTTCTGGGAAATCCTGACGGATTTCTTGAGATTCTCCTGATTTTTCCTCAAAATTTCTATTCCTAGACGTTTTTTTATTTTAAACTATTTTTCCTAAATGATTGGGAATTTTTTCTGCTGTTTTTAGGCATTTTTTTCGATTTCTTGCAGTATTTAGTCATCATCTGCGACTCTTTCTAAATTTCATCCAAACTCTATCCCAAGCCTACCCGACATTTTTCTGAATATTTCAGGCCTTTTTACGCCACTGCTTTGAGTAGGCGGGATTTCTAGATGTATAGTTTTTCACGAATACGGTGGGGTAGGGGGACTGATTTTCCTCTAGAAATAATATCAAGTTTGGGGTTTTGTCGATTATAATTCTATTCGTCTTTGGTATAGGTCTGTGTTCTGGACGAACTTGTGCGTCATCTATCCATAGAATAATTTCATATGTACAATGGATGGTGTCTAATGGTTTGGGGGTAGAAAGGACTTTTAGATGGATTTAATTTTTCTTCCTCCCCGAAAGAATATTGTTGCTGTTCTACGTGCATATCACAACTGTTCAACCTGAATCCCAATTGTCTATAAACCGTAATGGTAGTACGAATGGGAATAGAATTTTTTTTCTTTGTGTCCTATTTTTTAGGAACAGGGTCGTCCCCGTCTCAAGTAAAATCAAGTTGAACGAATAGAAAATCAGAAGATTCGATTCCTTTTATACGGCACTGGTCCTGTTGATATGGATATTTATGGCTTTCATTCGAAAACATTTCTTATATAATTCGTTATCCTATTTTTGATGGGAGGGCTGGCTGGAGGATTTTGTGGGTAGTGGATATGGATGGTTAATGAATCTTTAGTTTCTACATGTCTATTTCTGAACGTAAAATTGCATGTAGATGTGTATTATGGATGAAGTACACATCATATAATGCCATTTGAAAGGTTGTTATGGAGACTTGAGACAAACACGGGGGTGGATTGCATTTTGGGGAATAATACCGACTCCTATATTATGCATGTATGTACTACCGTAAATCAAGACGAATTTCATCTATTGACATCCGGTTTAATATTGGAGATATAAGGTCTGTTCCAATTTATACGACCTCATACACCAATTTATAGTTTACCGAAACTTTTAGATGAAAATACATCTAGATGGCTCGAAATTATCTAAATATGACGTTTAATTTGATAAAGACATTATAGAGAAGGAGTATACAGTTGATTATTACATAAATTACAGTTTCAAACGGATATTTTCTGATTAATATTAAGGTTGGTTTTTTTTTTAAATATGCATGGATACACCACGGTTGTTCAGCATTTCAAAGTCCTTTCGATTCGATACTTATTGCAAAAAAAAATCAATAAACTGGAGAATTGGTTCAATTTGTATATTAAAGTTAAGGGTTTGGGGTTTCCTGTATAAAAAAATTAGGAATTTTCTATGATAGATTTATTTTTAATACTGCCCTGATACACTACGTTCAAGCTAAATTTATCTTATTATATGCAGGCGTACCTAATAATAATACATAGTTATTCTAAGACAAATTCTTATTTATTTGCAGACAAATTATTTATTAAATATTAATAATTTACTAGCTCGTTCTTGCGAAAAATAAATTATTAATTTTAACATGAAGCTGCACATCATTTTTCATAAAAACTGGGCAGCAAGTGCAATAAATATGACAATTATAGTGCATCAATTCGTATAACACAGCACAGAATGCATTTCGCTTATTTAAGGATAATTTGTTGTTGTGTTGATAATTTAATAATTTAAATTTAATATTCTGATCGCGTTCCATTAATGACTTAATTTAACAGATATGCGCGCGCCCATTTGATCTTGCTTAACGATTATTATTACCCAAGATATTTTATATACGACGATCGCATCCAAAACGGGTCTCTCTCATGTGCATCAGGTATATTTTTTATTAGGTTGATATTGAATTTATTGCAAATCGAATAGATGAAGAAGTATTATCAAAGCGAAAAGACTTTTTTACGGATTTGATATCGAATTTAAGAAAAAAAAATGTACATCTCGTTGATGGCTTAATGTTAATCCTTTCATTTTACTCTTTAACTTTAACTATATGTCGATTAATTAATTTTAACATGTTTTTATTAATCGGTCTTGAGGAGGATTTTGGCTCGTGCGGCCTAATATTCGACTTCTTCTAAATGGTTATGAAGAAAACGTAGGAGAATTTTTCAGAAAACCACCAAATTTGATATAAATAGATGGAAAAATTAATTTAAAAAAATAATTATATTAACCACTTACCATTTACTTGGACGACCCAATTAACGATTCAGAGAGTAACCGTCACAGGCGGCCCAAACTATATAAATCGGCAGGGTACAAATTTCTCAATTCATCATCAGATCAGTTCGGGTAGACACAATGGGCCTTTGTACAAACCCATTCATCATTTCTGATTCTACACGGTCACTCTAGGGTTAGATTTCATCCTAGCTAAGATTGCCAGAATCGAATTAACCTTAAGTTCGCGTGCTTCCTGGCAGTTAATGAACCATAAACCAGTAACTCGATGTCTTATATTGCATAAATTAGGGCATTCACAAATGACGTGAAACCCGGATTCATCCTGGACCCCGCAGTCCCTGCAGATTGCAGAGTCTGAGAGCTTCATTTTGAAAAGATGGCTGTTCAAGAGATTATGACCTGTAATTGTGCCAATTGCCAGGCCGATTCTATGTCTATCTAGGCAGAGGAGGGAATCCGCATAAGCCTTACGCAACCGGGGTAAGAAATTTTTCGTTTGCTTACACGAACTCAGACTCTCCCATCTACATAAGTGTTCATATTCTGAAGCTAATTTTGGCGTTAAATTGATCTTAGAAGTACTGATACCACATGCAGGTTCAGGTCCAAAAAATTAGTTGTTAGCCCCCCTGACAGCAATCTCGTCTGCCAACTCATTTCCTTCCACCCCGCTGTGACCTGGTACCCATATAATTTCTAGGGAGTTGTTTGAGCCCAGCTGGTTGAGATATAAACTCGTTTCAAGGGCCAACCTAGATTTAAAGCTCATTGAATCTAGAGCTTTTATAGCCGCTTGACTATCAGTGCATATGAAGATATTCTGATCAGCATACTTTATATTTAGCAGGGTTTGTGTGCATGTTAATATAGCCAAAATTTCCGCCTGGAAGACTGAGCAGTAAACCCCAAGCGATATACTGTCCTCCAGAGACGGGTTCGCAGAATAGATTCCCGCTCCGGCTGTCACCCCATTGTAGGAACCATCCGTATACAGAACCATACCAGACTCCGAAGGATAGACACCCCGAGAACCTACCCAATCCTCTCGGTTCAGAATTTTGGTAGAATATTTTTTAAGGAAGTTAAAAGTTGGGGTGATTTCATCAGTGATCATCCCAAACATAGGGTTCAATTTGAGTATGTCAACACCAATAGAGGAATGTCCGGAATTATGGGGATGTTTGTTCCAACAACCAGTCCTCATTAGCCTAATGGAAGTAGACATAGCAACTTGTTTGATATAGGTATCTGGCACAATATTTCTCAATTACATACTTCAATCTCTCACTCGATTTAAATTGTAGATTCCGAATTATTTATAAATTTTAATTATTAGAATCGACCGATTTTAAAATAATTAATTTTATGAATAATAATATAATATAATTAATTAATTTTAATATGAATAATATAATAATTAGCTTGTAATATGAAGTAACTTCAATGCCTAGCACATAAACTAGTATATAAAACTATCTCAAAAGACTTGTAAAATCAGAAGCTAGTTACAATATACTACCGTGGAGTAAAAATTCCCGAAACTTTCCGAGAGACTGCACGTATCTCAAACTTAATATTTTTAATGAGCTTTTAAGCTGCATTTGCAGGAAAACTTGGGAATATTTGAATAAAATCAAAATTTATAAAATTTTAAACAAAAGTTAAAGATTCCGTTGAGATCGTAAGTTTATGAGGAGCTTTCGTCGGAACATTGTGCGTTTCGTTGTAGTTCAATTATTTGGATGGAAAATAGGTGTTAAAACGAATAAAATTATGTCCCCTACCCAAAGCATTCTTTGAGCTTTAAAGCTTTCGTAGAGCTTTTGCAGGGAAATTACAAATTTAATTAAAATTAAATTATTCGGGTTAAAATTAGGATTGAAAATCGATAAAATTTTAAATAAAATCTAAAGCTCTCGCCGAGCTCGTAAGTTTATGTGGAGCTTTGCCCGGAATATTTTGAGTTCCATTGTAGTTAAATTATTTTAATGAAAAATAGGCGTCAATACGAATAAAATGATATCCCCAACAAAAAGCATTCCGTGAGCTTTAAAGCTTTCGTGGAGCTTTTGTAGGAAAATTTCAAATTTCATTAAAATTTAATTATTTGGATTAAAATTAGAATTGAAAATGGATACAATTTTAAATAAAAACTAAAGCTTTCGCCGAGTTCATAAGTGAATGTGAAGCTCTTGCCGGAACAGTTTGAGTTTCGTTGTAGTTACATTATTTGAAGGAAAAGTGGTGTAAGAATAAAGTTACATCCCAAAGCTTCAGCTTTCGTTGAAAATTAAAAGCTCTAGCAGAGCTTTTGTAGGTAAATTCCAGATTTTATTAAAATTTAATTATTCGGATTAAAATCAGATTTTAAAACGTAAAAATTTTATTCGAAACTTAAAGCTTTTCTACAAATTTTAAAATTTATTCAGAGCTTCTGTACAAAAGTTTCGCATATCATATAAATCAAATAAATTGTATTGAAAATGAATAAAATGAGTCGTCCAACATAGAGCTTTCATAGAGTAAGTAAAATTGCGAGGCTTATTTTGCATGAAATTTACTTTCTTCAATAAACTTTTCAGAAATTGAATCGAATTGAGAGAAAGAAAAAATATTTAGAGCAAAGGAATGAACTCAAGTTGCCAACAAACTCTTAAATTCTATTTTCCATATTTAATAGTTCTTTACTAAATTTGCTATATAATTAAATAAAATGAAATTTTGCGTACTTACCATCGGGAATAGGTCGATTAATTCAAATCAATATTTTAGTTAAAAAAAACTATGAATTTCGTTGAGTACTTATATTTTCAAATTGAAAAAATTGGAAGTACGCTAGTGTCCTGGAATGAAAAAAATTAAATTTATTATTTCAGATATTTGAATTCGCGGAATATTTGACTAGTCCTTCTTAGACATATCTATATGGAAGTTATCCGAAATGTACTTGGGTTATTAGAGTAAAATTGCTACAGTCCATATAGGTATCCACGTTCATTTCTCAAAAGTGTCTTATAATACTCGTGCATTTAAACAATTGATTTTATTAAGACATTTAGATGACATACAAATAAAAGAAAATGGTGTGTAGGAGAGAGGGACAACTTTTCGTTTCGCTTCATAAATAATAATGTGCATCCACATTCGATTAGGAAGCTTGGCAAAACAATGAAAAATATAGAATGTATTGGTATCAAGATATTGAGTTTGGTATGAAAATTAAGTCGTATTTATTTATATATCCAATTTTTTTCACATCACGACTCTTTTCTTTCCTGGACTTATATATCATATATAATGTTGTTCCATATCTCGACATACGATCCACCTGAACAAAAAGAATCAATTTCATTAGACGAAGCAGTATTAAGAACCAATCTATTGCCACCAATAAGTGTGATTATCCCTGGTATACAGAATAAGCTAAAAAAAAATAGATAAATTCAATAATCCAATTAAAAAATGATAGTTTATCACTACAAAAAAATTTATCAATTTATAGGAGAGAAAATATTCGTATATCTATTCAATCCAAACCGGCCATTGTGTAATTTGGAAAAAAATGATAGAAAAGCACGCGTTTAACCAAATCCTATTTGTGGCCTTTTAATTCCCCCTAAAGCAGTCCAGAGAGTAACTAAATTAACAAAACAAAATCAAAGCTTTCGAAATGACAGTGACATTGAATAGGACATATCGCGGATATCTATATCTAAATATACAGATTCTGTTTCCGGGAGTAATTTAAGTTTTAATTGATATAGAAAATACATTCCCGCTTCTGACTTAAGGATACCAAATCGAATCTATATAATCGAATTTAGAAAATAAAAAAAATTTTTCAATAAACTCTGTAATCATTCCTCCCAATAACAACTTATCCAACTAAAATTTGGGGATTATATGTATTTAAAATTAACGAGATGGGGTTAGTTGACATTCGGATGAACGATATATTTATCAGCATTTGTTTGGGGGGGGAAAAAAATTCGATTTAATTGTATAATGAAATAAACGATCGGATAATTGAAGTTTGACCTATTGATCTCTCGTGAATCTCAATTTTAAGATATTACAGCCGCCACATAATATAACTCTTCTTGCCATCTCCTATTATATATTTTCCTGCAAACAGATACTGAGAGTATATTCAACAATAAATTGTTAAAAAAAAAAACTAAATTGAAGATCGTTTTTCGCTAGTTTACTAGAAAATTTTATAATGATGACAATTATCATGCGCATTCATCCGCATTCGATTTTCTTGTCTTATGGGTCTTGTCTTGTGTGGTACGGATTTCTCTTCTTTTCTTACGAATTTTTTTTTCTTGTTCTCCTCGTGCTCTGGTTGGAAATTGATGTGTACTCGGACATACCACCCAATTTATTTCTAGGAAAATAATTGAATAAACTACTTATTAAATATTACCATATGAAGGTCCAATATGATCCGATTTCTCATCAAAGTATGATCAAAGTCTTGCTTCATAGTTAAATTGAAAATCAATTAAACAAAATCATCCAAAAAATTATTTTTAGATTTTCTCGAAATTTTCCGAAATTTCCTTAATTTTTATAATTTCAACGTTCCGAGTGTTTTAGTTTACTACTTCGACTTCAAATTTTGATGAAATTTTGTCCAAAATTATCTAATTACAAAAAAAGTTCTGAAATTTGTGGAATCTGGAATAAAGTTACATCCGGAACTTAAAGCTTTCTTTGAGCTTTCTAATTTTTCAAAAGCTTTTTGAAGAAAATGTCTAATTCGATTCAAAATTCAATAATCGGATAGATGCAAAACTAATAAAATACAATTTGTATTAAAAGCTCTCAGTGAACTTTGGGGACTTCAATGAAGCTTTTTTGAATAAATATGAAATATCGTTGCAGTAAAATTATATTACAAAATGTATAAAATTAAATTCCAAAGCTAAGCTTGATTTGAGCTTTTTCGATTTTGAAAAGCTTTTGGAGGCAAATTTCCGATTTGATTAAATTTTCAGTAATCTAATGAAAAGTACGTTTTAAATAAAAAAAATTTGTATCAAAAGCTCTCAATGAACTTTGGTGACTTTAAGAAAATTAGAAATTTCGTTGCAGTAAAATATTTGGTAGAAAAATAAATTTCAACACGTATATAATTACATCCGATGCTTAAAGCTTTCTTTGAGCCTTCAAATTTTTCAAAAGTTTTTTGGGGAAAACTTTAAATTTTAATTAAATCTAATTATTCGGGTAAAAAACAGATCTCAAAATGAATAAAATGAAAATTAATTTAAAGCTCTAATTAAGCTTTGAGGTCATCAATAAAGATTTTTTTTGGAAAGTTAAAAATTCGTTACGGAAAATTATTTGGATAAAAAAAATATCTCAAACTGAAAGCTTTCTTTAAGCTTTTGTAATAATACTTTAGATTTAATTAGAATTTAATTAATCAAATAATAGAGTGGATTTCTGTTGTAATTTTCTTCACTTTACGAACTGAATTCCATGGATTTTCTTCCGTATTTTATCCAAATTTAAAAACTATCAACCCCCGAATTTTGGTAAGGGTTGAAGTGGGGCATGGTTATTCAAAAGACCAAGTGGTCCGTTTTCCGAAACCGCTTTCCGAAAATTGGTCATAATTTCCCGGGAAATTTAAAATTTCATGTACAGTGGATTTAAGGGATAGTTTAATAGAGGTAATGAGATAAAAATCTTAAAGGGTTATCTAACAAAGTTGTATTTTTTAAATAACTTCCAAAAATGATTATTTATTTTCGGGACCATTTCATTACATTAATTAGGTCCTTGTAGGTAAACTTTCTTTAGATAGCGGCCTAGCCATTTTAAGTGCATTTAAAAGTACGAAACAAAATGCAATGAAACTAATAAAGGTGGCAAGTTCATCAAAATTCTGCACACCTTATGGAGATATTGACCGCATATTCTGATGTCTATTCGGATATATTCTGGTATATTCGGATTTACCGAACCGAAGCAAAAGAATATCCTAAGTGGCACCAGGCCATATTGAAATGCAGTCAAATTTCTGCTAATCATTTGTCTGTTTGAAAAACAAATTCTAGTTTTTTAGAAGTACAAACTGGCTGGTATTGGCATATATAGTCCGGACCTACCAATTATTATCACTGAAATGCCTCTTACGCCAGGTAAGTGGAATGAAGGAAATTGCAAATCCAATTCTGGGAAAAAATGGGTTGAAAACCCAATAATAAATATCGAAATCGATAAACTAGGACATGGTCTACTAACGCCAATCATCGAGATTCCTATTGCTATTTATAGTCGTACATTATTAGTTAAAATTGATATGTCAATATTAAATTATTGATTAATAATCAATTTTCCGGATTGGTATACTAAGAACAATATACCCATAAATACAATATAAAAATTTTAAATGGAAAAGCTTTTCCATACGTTATAATAAAATATCGAAAATAGTTAAAGGTTTTTACAAATTTCCATTTGAGAAATAAGTTTCAATAATTAAATATCCGTTGCATATTCAAATGCATATAAAATTAAGGTCATTAGTATTCATTAAAAATGGAAAATGGGACAATTGTACGTGAAAATGCACTTAAATTATTTATATTTTGTCCATCAGAAAATTTGGTCAATTATAATATTTGGAAGGGATAATGGATAGGTAAATGTATCTGCTAATACATTTTCCACGTTATACTCAATTTTCCCAATTTAATTTTTTTCTTTTCATTTATTCATTCAACCTACAAATGAAAGAAAAAAAAGGAAAATTATTTATTATTAGATTTTGGACATTTTATTCAAAAATTGATCGAATATCAAATTAAAGTTTTTTAAAATCGGTATTTTGTGATACAAAAAAGAATGTAATGTACGTAAGTTGTAAGTAATTTTTTTTAATCAATTTGAAGTCGAAAGGGTATATAAATAAGATAAAATTTAATGCTTTTTTTATACAGAATTACAAACAAATGATTTCTTCTTGTAACTACAAATACAAGCTTTCCTTAATTTATACTATGGGCTGCATTATTTCGTCATTGAACTGTTATATCAGCAAATAGCATTTTTCATTTTATCGCGTAAATTAGAGGATTAGCCTGAAATAAAAATAAAATTAAATATAATTAAATAATAATTCTCTAGAATTCTAACAGCAACATACCTTACGATTCGTAGAAATTATGTATTAAATTATGGTGTATTGTAAATTAATCGATTTCTGTAACATTTAATGTTTCATAAAGATTAAAAATAAAACAACATTTATTGATAATTTTTGTTCGTATTACAATATTTTCTTGTACGATTTATTTTAATCTAACGATTTGAAGAATAAGTATACAATATAATGAACATGCTGTGGATACACTCTTGTATAAGAAAGTTGAAGAAATAAATAAATAATTTCAATTAAGAGTATATGATCGCCTGACTTAAAATTACAACCAATTCAATGAATCAAAAAATATGTAATTAAATTTATTTGTAGTACAATTTCGTGAAATTGATGTCAAGGGAATAATAGATGCCATGAAAAAATAAATATACCAGAAATAGACACATAATTAATGGTTAAGATTTTAACACACATATATTTCGTATATTTTAAGGGAAAAAATTAAGCCATTAGTAGGCTAAGCACCATAGCATTATGAGGTTACCATTTTAAGTTAATTGAAACCATAAAAGAATATTCGCTGAAGACACATAAGGCCGCTAAATGTTTCAGAACTGTATTTTATAAATTGAGTAAGCTAGTAATTTGAAGGAGATAAAATAAATATTGAATTATATTGAAAAATATTGTAGTTTTATTTAAGAAATCCCAGCACATTGGGATCCAAAAAAAAGTAATGATGCAGGAAGCTTCTAAATTAGTTGAGGAAAAATACAAAAATATCAAAACTAAACATTTCGTTCAAAAGCTCTACAAAAACTTAAAAGCTCCCAGAAAGCTTTATTTTCCGAACCTTATTTTTTACGTTTTGAAATCTATTTTCTAGCCACACTACGATTCCTTGACGAAATGTCAATTTTTTCCAAAATAAAGCTATTAAAACCTCGAAACTCATTGAAAGCTTAACATTAAAATGTTATTTCAAATAATTTGGAATCGAAATATTATCCTATTCATTAAATTTAAATGAAATATGGAATTTTGGCAGAAAGCTTATTCATGCTATATTAAGTGGGTCACTTGAAATTATCAAATGGGGCAGTCGGTGACCCATTGATTGACCCATAGATTGTTGATTAACCCAAAAAACAATTTGTTTACAAAATTTAACTGAATTCGGTTAAAATATAGGAAATATTTCAGTTAATTTCGGGTTGATTTAACCGAAAATGAGGAAGAATTTTTAAGGGCGTTTTTATTCATTTTTACCATCAAATTCAGGTAATTTTTAACCAACTGTCATAGTTAAATTTTGAAAAAAAAATATCTAGAATTTAAAAATTCCAACGAAACTGAATATTTCCTAATTTTAGTTTTAGGGCTACTTTTTCAATAATCTGATAATAATTTTATAAAATACCCGGATTTTCCCGGGAAGAAGTAAAGATCTTATAGAAGTAAAAATATGTAAAATAGATTTCTAATTCAAACAAGATCTAACATTTGGAAATTATGATACAAGGACTTCGATTAACTAAAAATTTGATGAGAAAATCAATAATTAATTTCCACAAGCTCATATCTGGCTCAAAAAAATTTTATTTTCCAAAATCTTGCAATTAGTTTTTAATTTGTCTCATCAAGTATTCCGGAAAATTTTTCAGCAACAGAAAAATGTCGAGAGAAGTTGGAAAAAAAATATAAAAACACCGGAAAAGATGCTAGAATTTCAACATCTTCTTGACTGTTTTTTCTTATTACATCCCGGATTGATTTATGTACAAGTTTAGATTTAAATGTAGGAAGCTTTAAGGGGGTAGTTGAACTGTCCATTTTACATACAAAATCGAGGTACCTTTTTCTCTAAAACTACTCAACCGATTTTCTTCAAATTTTGCAGGCTCTATCTTGGCTATAAAATAAGTAGGTCTGGAGGATTTAAAAAAAAAATACGGATTTTACAGTAGTTGAAAATCAAATTAAAAAAAAAATTTTCAACATGCTCTAAAATACGTAATTTTTTTTTTTTTTAAATCCTCCAAGCAACCTTCTTATTTTATAGCCAAGAGAGAGTCTGCAAAATTTGAAGAAAATCAGTTGAGTAGTTTTAGAGAAAAAGGTACCTAGATTTTGAATGTAGAATGGACAATTCAAATACCTCCTTAACAATATTATGGGTTTATATAGAAGCTTGTCACTAATTAATTTCCTAGCGAATTATTAAAAACAAATTATTTGTTTTAAAAAATAATAGTCAGAATTCCAGCATATTTTTATAGAGCTTTTAGGAATTTTGATCAATTTTAATAAGGCAATTGGGATAATTTATTAAATAATTGACTGGGCAATAAATTTGGATGCCAAGATCCCAATTTCTTAATAGAGATTTTAGTTGATAATTAGAAATAAGAGGAACGTCGCCACGAAATTTAGAAAATTAAATATGAACATTTTTAATTAAGGGAACATTTGATAGGAGAAATTTCATAAAATAAATATGATCAGAAATTCGAATGGTTTTATGAAAATCAGATAATTTAGAAAATTTCAGAAAAAAAAATTATAAAAATTCGAGATTCATTAAAATTAAAATGTTTCGCTAAAAACCTAAAAATTTAGACATTTTCCAATTCTTATTAAATTATCCGATTGTCGCAATTTTTTTTTTTTGATATTTACGAAAGAACCTGCGGAAACTGATCCAAATCCAAATCAAAATCGCCAAACAGAACAAAAATCAATATAAGATCAGATTATATTTATTTTTAAATAAATATTTGCAATTATTCCTAATTTTCCTTAAAATAAAATATTTAAAGAAAAAATAAATTCAAATTAATGAATTTCCCACGAATATCTCTGTATACAGATGATTCAATGGCATATAGCGCTCCTTCCATGTTCCGAACTTAAAAGGAAAATTAAAATTGACCAAAATAGGAAAATCAATTGGTAAGTAGATTTACTAATCGACCATTAATTGGATTGGATTCAATTAAATAAATTAATTTCTAAATAAATGGAAGAAATACCGACTTCAAGTCCAATTATATAATTTCAGTTGTCTAGCCTAGAGCCTATCTAAATATTCTCAATTGTTAGTACCAGATCAATTCAAAAACAATTAATTCCATATGGGTATCGAGCGAAGACATATTCAGCTCCATATTAAATAGGAAGACTTTTTATCCATCAATTGATATGTCGGTGGGATCTTTAATTATTGGGGGCCACATATGCCATTTATACAGTAGAGTCGATAATATTTGGGTCGACCCATCTGTACCCATTATCCGACAATATTTCCAATTGAAACATTTAATTGTAGTGAGCCGACTGTAATTTCTCTCTCTGACCAAATGCAATTGGATGGTTAAACATTTATAAACAGAGCGATTCCAAAATGAAATCAAGTCGCTTAAGTTTATTTTGATATAAAATATAGTTACTTAACAAAAGTAACCTATGCGGATCATGGTTCACGCAAAATAATCGTGCGCGCGCGAATATAAGATTCGTGATGGTTTACATTTTTATTTTCGCAATTTGCAAAAATAAAAAATAAAAAACAAGAAAAAAAAATTGGAAAGAAAATTTTTTCTCGTATCTCTTGTTTTTTTTAAATGTTCGTACAAAACGATGAACAACAAACAATTTTCTTGTTCAATTTTTCCCTCGCATTACATCTACAAAAATAAAAAAAATCGGATTCTAAACCAAGTCCTAGTTTGGATAAGCAATTCGCTTTTAAACCGTGCGAGCAATCCAGTTTCTAATAAATCTCTTACCGACGAGATTTTCTGATTTGTATACGACAAATCTAAAGAAATTGTCATGGAAGATTAACTAGGTTTATTTTGAACGATGAATTTATTTTATAATTAATTTAATTATTACAATTGGTTAAAAATGGAAAGTTTTTTCTTTATTTTTCGATGATTCGAATAACAAATCGAATGCAAATCAATAGATTTATTCATCACGAATGTTGAATTAAAATTATCTTCCTCCTCTTAATGATACCCCCAGTTTATAGATTGATTGAAAAGTTATGTTACGTATACTATATCTTCTCTACTCAATCCATTCTCCCATCTACTTTTCTACCATCCCAAAGCCCAGATAGTGCGAAACAATTGTTCATATTTCTTTGTTTAAAAAATTTCGAATTTTTCCACCTTTCATTAAGTAAAAATAAAAAAATAAATTTTCTTAACGATTTCAAATCGAATTATTCCTGATAGGAATATTAACATTTTGAAGAAATATCTAGAGACAGTTGGTATCCAAATAATTCGATACCGCGAACTTAAAATGAACGGATAAATTTCAACCGCTGTTATTCCTATTTATTTGGTAGGCCACTGTAATTTATTATTAATATAGATACAAAAAAAAAATATATAAATTAATTTCGTGACGATATATAAATACACGATCTTGGGATTTTCTAACAAGATCAATAAAAATGTAAAGGAAAAATGATATAAAGGGATTGGTACTTTTGAATTGTATTACATATCTAATGATGGATGTACACAAGGAATTTTGTCGCCCGATATGTGATATATCTGGAATATCTTTAGGAGATTGGTAATTTCTTTGGCTTGATCTATCTCTCTTATCTGCCCTACAAAAAAAAATAGTTCATTGCGCTCCATTTAAGAAAAACTTTTCTCACAAAGGTCAATTTATCTGAAAATGGGGATAAGGGTGTACAATTAAGTTATCGCACCTCGTTCATATATGAAATCATAATATAAACCACCCACAAAATGTCTATTATACATACAATTTGAACATATAAATACATAAAGCCTATTATAAAATAGCTTATTGGTATATGTACGTTCACGGCTGGGTATTTATATATTCGTAGTATTATTAAACGTCCTCCTTTTATTGCCATTATTACACCGAAAATATAAACGTTTTAACGTGTTTTTTGAACTTTTCGTTCATTTTATATGTTGGTATGTTTTATTGGTTCCCGGACCTATCTCAATACAAATTTTATTGGCTTAGGTTATTTTGCCTCTCCGTATATATATATGATATATATATATATATATTATAAAACCAATTCAATAAAATGTTATGTGTAGCATTTTATAGGTGAATTTTTTATGCTACAGTATATTCCACTTATAAATTTATGATGGCTCTACCCAGATATTTTTTTATGTTCGATGGCAATGTTGAATTTAAACGAATATTTTGGAAGGGCGGAATTATATTATATTTCACTAAATAAATAATGAATTGGACTTTGAAACAATTTAAATATTAATTTAGCTGTAGTTTAGTTCCTATATTTTCTGTATTTAATAAATAAATGTCTAGATCCCGAATATTACCGATAAATAACCGATATATTTCGATCTATCCCGATAAGTAGCTAAAAGCACGAAAATTCCCGAGAAATTCCCGGAAATCCTCAGATAATTATTTACGTTCGTTTTTAGTCGTCACCCCACAAAGAAAGTGAAGTTGATCGGCTCAATTGAGTTCGGCTCAAAACCAATCACATATGGTACGTCAATTTTCAATTCATATTAAATAAATGATTTATTAAATTTATGGTATTTTTAGGAATTAGGAGCCCAAAGTGAAGTTTGGCGAGGAAACACTAAAGCTTCATAAATTAATTTTGAGCTTGCAGAAATGAAGTATGAGACACGACGATTTATTTATAAATCGTAGACTTAAAATAAAAAATATTTTGAAAAATTAAACTCCCTATAAAATCCATGGGGTTGATTTTTTTTAACACCATTTTCAGATAAGTTAAAGGGAGCAATCCCTTTAGAATTTTCCAAAAATCGTTTTTTTCCACATCTTTCGAAGGTATAATTATTGAGAATATACTGGAAGAAGGATGAATCGAAATATGAAATATTTACGGAGTTGTCTAATGTCTACTTTTTCTCTTATTTAATGGATAGTTTCTTGGGTTTTTATAATAATTTTTT
>JANTOP010014106.1:0-14482 GCA_027564815.1 Symmerus nobilis | reverse complement strand
GGCAAAATCACTATTCGTGGCATCTCTAGTAAAAATACACACAAGCTTTGTATTTTAAAAAATTCTTATTGCGCACCCTTTCCAACCATTTTCAATTGAAACGACGATTAACATGTTTTCTTTGTAATCCATAATTATTTCAAAACAAAACATTCCAATTCCGACCGATTTTTGAGGAGACTGCCATCAGTTTAGTAGACTGATCGTGTAATATATACCATCAATTTTTTCTCGACCAAACTGATGGCAAACTGATCATGTAACCTACGTCTTACAGACGATTGCTTGTTGTCCCGGTAAATTCGGTGAATCCATCTAAGAACTCTTACTTTCGAATATTACCGTTCTTTTTTGCAACTTTTTACGGTTCGATACATATTTTTGCACTGATTTGGAAAGGCAGACAAAAGTTTAAGGTAATAACTGTCCTTAACTAATATAAAACGCTACGAGAGGTACCCCTACAGCTATTTGAAACGGAAGAAGACTCCAAACAAAAGCTTTATTTTTCGACTAATGGCCAATTTTTTTGCTTCGAAATGATTCTATGTTTTAAGATTAGTTTATTACAAAACCGGAAATAGTTTTTTACGTCCAATTATGGATATAAATATTTATTAAATATACCTATAATCAGTTACTATTCTACCTGAAACCATACATAAAATTCTAAATTTTTCCAGCATAATTCTTGCATCATATCATATCATAATTGATGTTTTAGTAGTACAGTTTGACTTTAAACCTTGACCTTTTTTCTTTTACAGATAATTATGATGCATCATCATTAGACTTGAAAACGAAAAGACGGCGACGTCTTGCTTGCATTTTGAATCCTAATTTTTTTCGAGTATACATATACTCGTATTTACTTATCGCTTCGATGTTGTATTTCACATTGATTTAAAATTCAATGAAACGAATTTAATTAAATTAATACTGACTCTTATCATATCGTCATTTATCATCGCTTGGCAAAAAGGAAGAAATTGAAAACAAATCAAAAACTACATCGATTTATGAACAACATATCTATACGTGTATCAACTACCGATGACAGTCATCAAGACCATCATTAACTTGACTTGCGATTAGAAATCACGGGGTTTTTATATATATTTTGATTAATAAATAGCAGTATAGTGCTATATATTTCCACAATCATAAAATATACGTTAATTGGATGTAAAAATGGTTTTGCTACGAAATAAGTTCGGTGTAGGCGTTTGCAATCAATTGAATATTTTCATTTTCATTACATTGATTTATGGTTCAGCGTATGCCAACAGAGATTTTCAATTCGATTCGAGTACCAATGATGATTTACAGGTGAGTTAAAAGAAATTATTTTTTCTAATTCAGATATAAGTAAAATATGACTTTATCTCATAATGTGAAAATATCTGTTTTTTAACAGATAAATATTACATTTTAATTAAATGAATATTTATTATAATTTATCTCGCTTGGATGAAGATTACCACAAAAACTCGAGGCAGACAAAAAAGGTTTAATGGTCTTTGAACATCCCACAAGGGAGGCCTCATCTCAAGTTGTTCTGTTAGAAATAAAATTAATAATGTTCCACAATCTTACTTTATGTGATTTCCGTATCTTTTTTTTTCTTTTGGGTTATCCCATAAAACCGTTGGACGATTATGCGGTTATTTTAAACCAAATGTCATAAAATATACATTTAGATGTTTTTTATAGCAAACACATGTATTATGGATCTTGTTATGTATGTTGAAGTTGATACATAGATGAAAAATAATGAGAAATATTCTTTCACATGGAACCACTTATTACAGGAGACTTTTATTAATCCAGTCCTCCAATAGATGAAAGGCGGTTACCTGGAAATAATAAATGTTGAAGCATTTTTCGGCCACGATCTTTTTACTCAGTATTGTCGTACGTGATCCATTTTTTATCGCTCGTATCGCACCGTACCCAACGATGAGATGGAAATTCGATTAATTAAATTATCCGCCGTTAAATAATATAGCACCCATCATGCGTTGACTTTCATTTTATATCCAGCCTTCTCCAAAGGCTTTAAAACTGTGTGATGATAAATGTTTAATTCCTTAGCGATATCATCTGCTATATCTGCTCGATATCGGCTGCTTGTGTGTTTTCCCAGTTTTGATCAATTTTTTCCGATTTTTCAGTGAGTAATCGAACAGATCGAGGTGCATTTTTGGCATAAAAATTTCCTGAATGGAAATGTGCGAACCATCTGTATAATGTTGCATTTGATAAAGCATCTTCACCGTAAACACCAAAAATTTTTTCAGAGATAGGCAATATTAAAGGTAACCCTGTACCAACCTAAAATTATTGCTGTCAAATGTAGAAATTTTTGATGCGTCGTTAATAATTAAGCCAAATTGGATTAGAGATTGCAAATTAAAAAAATCCATTACCGGTTTACCGGTAATCTTGCACATTTTCTAAAATTGTTCTGAAAAGCAGACTGTGATGTCTCCATGTGTGAATGATTCCATAAACAGACTAAATTTCTGGGAACTTGACTTAAAAATATGTACAAAAAGTTGATTTTGTGGTCAAATTGCGGCTGTTGCGGCTTGTGAAGAAAAGTTATTTTTTCCCATGTTTTTTTAACGTTTGCACAGTGCTGTAAAAAATTCTTAAAATAAACTTTTTAGAAATTTTGCTACATTAAGCTCTCATGAAAAAGGTTCTCTACAAGTGACTTCAAACCGCAAAGCGTTTAAAATTATTGTCAATATTATATTTTATATGTTAATGCCGTTGCAGCTGCGATTTATTCGGAACTAGTTCGAATATCGAAAAGTCATATCAGGGGCATATTCTAGTCTAGACCCGTCAAGGATTGCAAAAAGCCACAAAATTTTGTTTGTGGTATTCGATCCAAATTTACCCCTGAAGTAAAAAGAACGATAGACAAAGAAATGTCTACTATTTCTTTTATTTAATGGATGAATGAGTGAAGATACTTGGGTTTTTATAATAATTTTTTACCAAATTTACCGGTAATGATCGATATAATTACCGGTAATAAAATTATGCATTTTCATTCGGTAAATCGGTAAACCGGTAAACCGGTTAATCGGTATTGTAATCCCTAGATTGGATATAGTGAAATCCATGAACACAATTTATAATTTTATTGAAGAAGATATGCAGGATGAATTAAAGGAGGTTTAATATCTGAGCGGTACCTCAGATTCTAAGCTCCAAATTTACCGAAAATTATACAAGAAAAATATGATAAATAAACACTAAAATGGACCATACATTAACCGATTTCTCTTCAACCTGGTTGGTTCAACTTGTTGATATCAACTTGTCAATTGTTTACCAACAGGGCCACAGACTATTCAATTTCACTTCAACATGAAACTAAAATTATAAAAATATACGAAAATATGTTTCCGGATTGATGTTGCCACCAGGGTATTTACTTTTTAACTGAAATCGAATGTAAGTTGACAACATAGACATACACACATCAATCTCAATTGTATGCACATTCAACTTATCATCGGTTAATCCAACCACCCCACACACGTTACAATCGGTTGGCAAGTTGGCAAATTGATCAATTTGTAGAAGAGAAATCGCATCGTGAGTAAGGTGTATTGTGCATATATGTAGGACAGTATAGTCCAACCCGTCATGATCACCTATACATCGCTGATCTGATAATAAAGAACAACTATAGTAAAGTAGGGATCAAACTTGGAAACTCTGCTAGAGACAAATGTATTACAGTGCATAAATAGCCTTGTCCTAATTCGTTTTGCATCAGGCTGACACAGTGGAACTGAACATAAGCATATATTATTTTAATCTTTACTAAGGCAAAAACTCCGGTCGGTATGTCATTCACTACTGTTCGGATGGCTTTACCAGGTGCATAAACCGTTTCCAGTAACCAAAAAGTTGAATAATACGGATAAGAGCTCGTATGGTACACCGACGGTTAGTTCTTTCAAGTTATGATATTGCGCTTGACATATGTCTATCTATCTATCTATCTATCTATCTATCTATCATTTATCATTTATATTGCAAGGTCGAACTCCATATACCAGTTCTATTCTGAACTAATTCTTGTTTTTTAACTGGTCGATTTCGGTTCGAACAATCGAGTAGAAGTATTCTAGATACTCCTTTTCTGACTATAAGAGGCTGCCATTTTAACTAAAGAAAGCCGTGCGAAATTCCTTAATCCGATGCGCTTCTACGAGAATCTAGTCACTACGATCCCGTTCTATCTCGGGCCAAAACCCGCAATAGAAATTAGCTCCAAAGAAATCCTAGGGACCGATTTTATCTGAGTTCATTATAAGAACTAGACAAGTATTGTTACATGACTCCGTACTGGGGAAATATGTCTTAACAAATACCTTCATATTACTGTTGCAATTCAGGGTTTATAGGTTCTGCAATGAAGAGGCCTATGTTATACAAGATTTTATCGAGGATTTTTTTTAGGATATATATTTATTCACCGTCGTATTACCTCAGAATACTTTTATCTTATGCTTCTATAAGCTTCCTAACATTTCGGGAATTTCTCGAACATTTTGACGTCATAAAATCTGCCCTTCCTACTATAAATATAGTATCCAAAGAAATCGCATTTTCATCTTTGTAGTAAATCAGTACTTTATAAAATATAATACATCAATCTCTATGATATACTTTACAGAATCTCTACTGTACTCTAGTTGGGTTTTCGTGATCTCATCGATTTCACACAGTTATATCGTGTTTTAATATAAAATGTTGGGTTTATTAGAGAATGGCGATGTCCTTAAATCTAAATTAATGATGCGATATAATTTTATTATTCTTTAGTCTCGGACTATTTTCTTTTACACTCTTCGAGTCATCATAAAAATATTTTCGACACAACCTCGAATTTTCTTCTGGTATAACTGATGGCACGGGAGTGACGGAGTGTAATTGTATGGGTTCAATGAATCCCTTGTTTTAACGAAATTTCTGAACATTTTCATTATAATGCCTTTTTGTTTGAAATTTTAATTAATTTAGAACTTGATATATTTAAAAATTAATTTCATTTGTTTCTTGTCTTATATCTTAACTCTTCCTAATACACTTACTTCTCAAATAGGGTGATTTATGTACAACCATCGTTTAACTATCGTCATCCTAACACCTTTACGTTACAAAATTCAGAAAGGAAACATCAGTTAATATTATTTTAAATAATTGAACATTATTCAAATCTATTTTCAGTTTTGACCTATTCACTTTAATTTTCAATCTGAAGTACAGCCAGTGATAAGAAATACAAGGAATACTCAATTGAAATACTATTATTCGAAATGAGAGAAATCATTTAAACTTTTAAGGGATACATATATAGTATATAACATATACAAAGAATATAAACTCACTTAAATTCAGTTCATTTTCTTGGTAATTATTTTTACTAGGTAATGGTTTAATTTGAGGTTTTCATATAGCAGATTGATTCGGTTCCCCTCTGGCGAGCTGGGAAATAAATTATTTTGGATATCTGACACGCAAATTTGCTATTCATATTTAATATCCAAGTATATCGGAAACGTTATACCCAAAAAGATGAACCGGTAAGGGTGGTTTTGGCTATACTAAATATATTATGTGATCAATTTATTTGTTCAATAAGTTTCTTTTTCTGTCTGAAACGATATATATATACATTCAATTGATTTACAAATTGAGATACCGAATATTATAATTTCGTTGTAAAAGTATAACCTTCAAACCATTTTTATGAGCTCTTAAACAAGTAAACATTGTATGGATTTAATGTGTTTTTAAGAATAAATGTTTACTTTATCTGTATACTTGGTAGAACCGTTTAAGAGAATAATTGAGATAAAATAAAAGTTAATTTATTTTCAGTTGGTTTAATTAAAATGTGATACACAAAATAATCGCATACCCTTTTCATAGTTTCCTAAATTTACTAAAGGTTTTGGTAATCGTTCGGCAGTAGAATGGTGAAAAGGGAGACAATTATCTTCATTTCTACATCACTCCCTATATCTTTGAAAATTGTTATCTCCTTTACCATTTTATATCAATAATATAATATTATATTAATTTTAATAGTAATTGCTTACGAATTTAAAGAAATATACGGGTTTATTTACTTTGGGTATATTATTGTCCTAGAATTATGCCATTGAGGAAAGTATCTTTATAAGTAGGACAAAATGTATAATAAAGAATGAATATAGAGCGTGACACATTCAATTGAAACGGGTTCGAATTCGAATCTAAATTATAATAAAGGCAGTTGACTTCGGAATAGACAATTTGGGAACGCAGTCCCGAGGGAGCTGATTTTTATTACGATATCTAGTATTTTTTTAAACACATTTAAGAATAAGTTGCAGCGATATGTCACACCCTTGAAATAATGTGAATAGTGAGATTAAGAGATTAGATAGTAAGTAAGTTGGTACACATAAATATGAAAATCAATAAAATGTAATTGATAGTCAATTGTTTTTGCGAGTTAGAATAATATACCTACTGAAAAGTGAAAATATATAGTAGTAAACCTTTTCCTTTCCGTTCGGGGTGGCCTCTCTGATTTCACAAAAAATGGGAATTATAGATAAAAATTAAGTTTTCAAATTTCGATAAATTTGATAAAAATCTGAAAATGTCATAAATATCGCAAAATGTTAATAAAAATCAAAACATTTCAAAATTCTGAACATTTTATCCGATAAAAGATAATAGTGAATATAGTCGTGAATAGTCTGTAATCTGTCAATAGTCGGGGTAGTTCGATAGAAATTAGAACATGCCAAGAATAAGGTTAATGTCATGTTGGTCAATGTCGAGAATGCTATATTAGGAATATATTAGTCAAATTGAATGTTATTCTGGAAAATCAAAGTAACACCGCGGAAAAATAGGGAATATAGAAAAGTCGGGAAAGTAGATTAATATTAGGGAAATACTCGAATAATGCTGAAAGTATGAAACTAAATTTCACGAAAAGTCACAAAGCCAGAGGAATTTTCGGAGAAGTTTGGAAAAGTTCGTTAAAAGTCAGAAAGAAGTCCAAATTAAAGACCTTTTCCATAATATTTTCCAATTCCCTAGGTTCTTTGTTTGAAAATTGGATAATATGGTTTCTTGTTTGCATACCAGACTTACCAACATAAAAATTAAATTTTCGGATTCGGATTTTCACGGTAATTTCTAGTTTCTATCAATTTTTCTGATTGCGGTGAAATCATCTAATTTTTAATTATTAATTTTCGTATTTTCCGATGTAATGAAATTGTCGGATATTCATAATTTTTTTTTTCAAATTTTATAAATTTTCTGATTTTTATAAAATTCTGGATTTTCTTCTAAATTTCCAATTTATATAAAATTGTCTGATTTTGTCCTGATTCTTTAGAATACGTAACGAATAATAGCCTGTTTTCAGTTCTAAAACTACTATCCCGAATCCAATCACTTTAATATAATAAAAAATAAATTAGATTAAAATTAGGAAAAATTCATAAATTTTAAATAAGTCGCTTATTTCCAATTGCATTTAATTTTGTTTTATTCTAGAATCTAGAGATTGATGCTAAGCTAAAGGTATTAATTGAAGACAACAGGGGAAAAACAAGGAATGTCACAAAAAATCGAAAATTTAGTTAAGATAGCCATTTAGTGGGAAAATGTCTATACTTTATTATAAACGAGATGTGTTTGATATCTCGGAATTGATATTTTGTGACATTCCTTGTTTTTCCCCTGTGGTCTTCAATTATATTGAATAATTAATTTATAACTCGCATATCTGCTATGGAATTCCATTTACAGTCCTCAAACATTTTTTCTATACCAATTTGACATTTCTACTTTACATATTTTATTTGCACAGGTGGTGAATAAAATATGTAGAATAGAAATGCCAAATTGGTATTTTATCCATTTAATTATTCATTTATATATAGGTATTTGTAATGTGAAAGGTAAGTTCCAAATCAATAATCGGTCTGTCAATTGACTTACTACATACTTAGATCCCAGATAGGATGCGAAATTGAGATAATTATTATTCGAAATTCTCAAACTACTATCATCTTTTGTTAAAACTCTTAAAACAGTAAAACAAATATTTCACTGGAGATATAAATACATGAGAAACTCATGCAAAAATTTACCATGTTAATGGGTTGCGCCTAATTGGGATCGGGAAAATGATAATTTTCAAGATTTTATTTTTGGCGTTCTAATAAATATTCATTTTGAAATGAAATAGGTATACTAGAGAGAATTCGTTTAAGTTCTCAATGCCGAATATAAACGTACCTTAATGAATTACATTTTGCCCGCGTCGGACATTTATTTTGAACTTTGTCCAAAAGAAGTTCGTAAATTGAACTCGATCGTTCTCATTTTCTTGCCCGGTCTATTTATAACATGGATGAGACAGAAATTAGTACAGTGCAAACTCTCGAAAAAATCGTAGGCCGACCTGGTTTCAAGCAAATCAGACGGATTACATCCGCAGAACACGCTTTGTTTCCCCTTTTTTGGTTTTCCCACGCGTCAATTTCAAATCTCATTTTTTAAATGACCCACCGATTGGAAGCGCAGGAACTTCAAACAAAAGTAGGACGACTGCTGAAAATTTTCTGTTGTTTTTGGAACATTTTCAAAATAATGTTCAAAGTTCTGATAAAAATCCAGTGCTTTTGATTTTAAACAATCACGAGTACCATGTCTCGATTAATGAATGCACTTCAGTTTTGTCAAAAACATTTCGTTACTGTCCGTTCAGAGATCAGTCAAGCAACATTGTGATTTCTAAATGGTTAACAATCCTGGGAGAACGATGACAATTTATGATAACAAGGCGCTGCATTTAGCTGTCACGAGTTCTAACATCATGACTGGATTTGCAGCAAGCGGAATTTCCCCCTTTAATACTGACGTTTTTGGAGACATCGATTACTCACCAAGTCAGGTTACTGATCGAGCATGAAACGGAAACGAGCCTCCGCAGCCAAGCACATCAACTGACCAGATGCCAGAAACTCAAAAGAATTTGACTCAAACCGAAGAAAATACGGAAAATGTCGGCGAATCAGTTGGACAGGAAGAGGAAGACGACGAGGAAATCAGTTTCGATCAGGTGCTCAAATCACTTAGACTTAGATCGTTCCTAAAAGTTTGAAAAAGAAAAGATACAAAAAGGGCGAAAACGCTATAAAATTTCAATTTTGACTTACCCCGCAGAAATCGAGTCACTCGAAAAATGCAACAACAAGCAAAACTTCTTCCAAGAAGGCAAAAAAAGAAACCCCCAAAAAACCAACCAGTTCGTAGAGATAGTGGACGCCCTAGGAAAGTCACTTTTCTCTGAGATGATTGAAATGAATAAAATTTTGAAAAACTTTCGGATGAGATTACCTTCAAAAAATACAATTTTATTCCAAATTCTTATTTTGTTGTTTATATTTGAATGAATAAACATTTCTTACAAGTTTGAAATTAATCACACTGACAAATTCCAATAATATATTTAGAACCCAATCCAAAACAGTGTCACGAATTGCCCCGTACACTTCGTGACATTTTTTATTGTATTTCGCTAGCAAAGGTATTAAAATAATTATCCATCTGTTTTAAAGAAGTGGAAGAACCAACGATAACAAGGCAATATAGGAATATTTTTTATCTTCAATAGGAAGCTAAGAAGAAAATCAAAACTGAAAAGTGTCACGAATAGCCCCGGCCTCTCCTCTTCAAAGTCTCACGAATAGCTCCGGCATACCGCCTAAAGTAGTGGTATGATATTTCCAAAGAATATTGGGTAAATATATTGTATTGTTAAGGGCCTGAACGAAGAGTTTTACGAAATTTTGATATTTTGATTTTAGATAATCGGTTCAAAAGATATCATGGGCAGTGAAAAGTGTTTCTTATTATACTAGAAGAGCTGTATTTGCCTCATTATTCAATATTTTTCCATAAATATTGTACAACTGCTTTGATAGTATATTTCCCTTCAAAATAAATATTTATTAAGAATGGCAAAAAAAATATCTTGAAAATTACATAAATTTTTCCGATCCCAACTGCGCGTAACGCCTTAACTATGATTTCATAAACTGCCTTATACCTTTTGCATTTATTCTAAATAATGTCATTCGTTAACAACCTCTTAGGTTGCACAATGACAATATCGTTTTTCACTTTCAATATAAATCAAATAAAAATTAGGCGAGGCAATTTTAAAGCAGCTAAGAGTTTTTAAGTCTTTTTACCGAGAGAACACAATGATTAATTTTCATTGATGCATTAAATTTAAGTACTCATATAATCTCTAAGTACTTATACACAAGTATATTTATTTTATGTTAAATTAAAATATAATTCTTGAGACAAATTTATAAGTCAATATTTTTAAAACAATTTTTTTTTTATTATTTTCCAAGTCGTTGTGTAAATAATTATATGTCGCGTGTTTCTTTTTATTCAGCATACATATTATAATTATAAACATTATAATTGTATAATAAATGTTTAATCCCATAATTCTATTTAATATTGTATAATAAACCATTGAATAGTTTAATAGTATATGACTAATAAAATTAATTTAAACAATTTCAAATTGCCATATGGATGAATAATAATTAACTTTTCACATTAGACCAAATTAATTCTGAAAATAATCATTTTTAATTAAACATAAAAAAATTTTCACACATAACTTAGTTTTTTTACTTCTACTATATGAAAGCTGAAGAAAGTAACATCGTTGTTGATAAACAACGTAACCATTTTAATATATTGAAAGGAAAATTTGAAAATTAAATATTTATTTATTGATTAATGAAATTGGGGAATACTATTACACAATTTTATAAAAAAAAAATCTATTAAACGTTTTCCAAATTAAACTTCTAAATTCAAATTGTATAATCAGAATGAATGGTGACTTTCAGTTCATTCATTTATAAAATTAGGAAGTATTTGCTATTATAAGCATTCTTGTATATGGAATCTTACTTATATTAATCATCTTCTCTGGATCTGTAAAATCTAAAATATAATTGTTTCGCAGCATACCATAACTTTTGCCGTAAAAAATAAATTTAATAAGTAAAAATTAACTGAAATTTAAAAGTTTCAGAAATAATATTTACACAAAAATTGATGTGAAACAGGCCATGAAATCTGTTATACAGTAACTTTATTTACAATTCATAGACCAAAGAAAAATATCTTAGCAAATTTCTATCAATCGTATCAAATCATATGACTGGGGGCAACATGCAAATTTGCGAAAGAATTTTTCCCATACAGTGAATTTTTTTTTTATAATTTTCAACAAGAATTTTTGCGTAACCAACTTCAAAGAGAAAATATTTGAAGAAATATACGTGTAAATAGCAGGAAATACAATTTGGTACCACAGAATTTCATCCAGTTACCGTCAGTGACACACATTTTCTATTTTAAAGTAAATTCTTTCTTTATATTATAAATTCTTCATAAACTCTACCATATACTCATATACTCATATTTACTCTAACGCATATTTTTAAATTGTTCGGAAAAATGAAGTTACTGCCCCCTGCCAAATATAAAACTTTACGAGTAACTTTTAAAATTGTGGGTTTTGTTTGGATTTATATATACAGAAACCAGATAATTTTGATGTCTAGTCCAGAATGAAAAAATATATTAGTTTAACTAAACAACAATAAAGATAAAAATGACTTAACATTCCAAAATGACTAATATTGTAATTAAAAACTAATATAATTTTTAACAACGAAGTTACGTACGAGTCTACTAATATGATGTATGGCGAGTCTGATAACTTAACTTATTTAATAATGATGAACCTCCGTCATCATCATGATTTTTCTTAGCATAGGTTCATGAATGGATACTTAAGTCATCTTCGTTTCAGCAGGTACGGTGTACACCTCACCCCAATGTTTCCAAATTTCACATTAGATAGAAAGGGACGGAAATGGTTTTAATATGAAATTAAGGGAAAAGAAATTGGCTTTAATATTGAATATTAGGCAATGCTTTGTATTGATTTAATTTTGTGTTCAGCTTTAAGGACACATCAAAATTTAGATTTTTTTTTCAGTTAATAGATACATAATATAAAAGCTTATTGAGCGTAAATACATAATAAAATAAATTTAACTAATTTTCTATCAAGAGTATAGGGTTTGAAATGAACTCGGCTCACCATGCCTCTGTCGATTATAAGCAGGGAACTGTAATTTTAATACGATTAGATTATAATGTATCAACCTTTTTCCCGAACTTAATTAATTTTCAATTAAATTGATAAAGTGTTAAGCCCATATAATTTCCAATTATAAAATATATTAACTATTAATAGACAAATTTTGTTATAATCGATCTAAAAGAACCCAATTTACGTTTCCTACACATTATAATCTCATCCAATTTACAATAATTTAAATTTTGCTTTTGAATATCCTTTTTTCTTGTTCAATATTTTCAGATTGTGTTTACTGAACCAATGGATGCTGTTCATACACATGATGATACGGTGACCAACCAATCACGCATATCATTATATGAAAAGGTAAAGTGTTCTCCATATTCATTGTACACAATATCAGTACGTGCATGCCAGTGAATATTTGTGAATTTCTAAATGAAATAGGTATGCGTCAGTGCTTTATATTATTCATAGTCAGTAGAACCTTTTGTCCTTTATAATGCTGATGGTATTATAATATTTTTTTATCGTATATTATGTATTATAAATAACATTTTACAAAGCAATTTTAAACTTAAATACAGCGCTGTTGACTATGTTTGAATGAGTATAAAAACGATCATAGATTACAACGCATAGGCCTGCCAAACTCGTTTTGTTAATCTTAATGTTGTACTTGTAAATCATATCCTCTGTAGTTTTCTGTTCTAGTAAAAAAAATTAGCAAGATAAGAGATATTCAGTCATAATACATATATGCAAAATTTATCCCTCAATTCATAACTGTTATTTTATAACTTTTATCGAAAAAATTATAACCAATATTATATTTCAAAAAACAATTTGGAATTGATTTTAATTTAAAATCAAATTAAGTGTAACTTCCAAGCAGATAGAGACGTCCCGCAATGAGATGAAAATGAATTTTTGGAATATAATAGTAGTTTTCTAGAAGAAAATGTTAAAATTTAGTTGTAGCTGCCTATTTTGTCTATTTTTCGAATTGTGATAAAATGTGATAAAATAGGATTTAGTAATATCAATATTAGTTAGACATCTACAGTAAAAAAAACGTACATAAAAAGGTAGAGGATTTAATCAAATTTGAAATCGGTAACTAAATGGGATATTTGTCTAAATCTCTAAATCAACGAAATATTTCGTGACGAACTTTAATAAAAAACAGGCCTTAGAAAAATCTTGTCGAATAGCTATTTTAGTACTTGTAAAGTTCTCTATGGCACTAACTTAACACTCATAGTTTCATACATTACCTTTACAACACCTCAATTCTCACATCAAACCAATACCATTTAATAACATGTTTTGTAGTGATATTAACAGTTTCTAATTTCTCAATAAGAATATCAATAAGTTTTATATAGGGGTTCGTATTCCCAGGTATAATCCTAATAGTAATATAAGTATTTAAGAGTTTACACATTTTAAAGAAATAATGCTTAATTTAACACTTAGTAGGTAAGTATTTAAACGAATATATTTGACAAATGAAAAATATTATTAAATATAACGTATTAATTAATAAATAATACTTATAATTATAAATAATAACAAGTTATTAATAATTATGAATTTTTTAGTAATTAATTAACTTTATACGGCGTATTATTTACCGGGACTCACGGTTGACCTGGCATTATGCCATGTATGGCTGCGCGCTATCTGCGCCGCTCTATCTGAAAAACGGTTAAGCATATAAAAAAATGTTTGAAACAAAATTTGTAGAGAATTTTATGCTCTACAATTTTTATAATGGATGCAAATATCATTGTAACCATAGGAAGCGAGATATCTGCGATTTTTGTGACCTTTCACCTTGAATATATTATGACGCGGACACGAGATTTTATGAGACTTTCGAGGCAACTTTTAGAATGCCAAAAGTCTATACAAGTTTACAGCTTATTATCTCTCATTCCGAGGTGAACCCCCAAATATGTCTGGAGTATAAAATGTTACTAGGGTATGAGAAACTATGTTTACAGTGGTGAAATTGAATAGAATACATATTTTTATTTAAAAAAAAGTTTGAATTATTCTTTGAGAATTTGCATTTTAAATAGTATTTCAAAAAGTATTTCAAGTACAGTATATTGTATTTTAGATTTTAAATATTGGGTGTACAATATAGGTTGCCTCGATCTATATGAAAAAAAAATTATGATAATATTTTCAAATCCAATAGCATTTTTATGATTCCAT
>JANTOP010014095.1:0-14486 GCA_027564815.1 Symmerus nobilis | reverse complement strand
ATTATCCACGTGTGATGAGAATAAATTCATAATTTGCCAACAGTTTATAAGGTAAATGTTGCTTCATTTTAAGCATTCATTTCTTGAAAAAAAAAAACCATGTGGTGATTTACTAATGCACCGTTTTAGAAACCATTCTGGTGCATTAGGCTGATCATCCGTATTTTAGGATTCATATCTTGGATGAACCGGAAACGGAATCATCAATAAAAAAATCAAAGGACGGAATAATCGTAATTAGAGAAAATTATAACAAAACTGGCAGTTTGCATGCAACCATCTCCGATAAGTATTTTTCATTATCTATCACCTTTACTTAATTCAAGTAATATTTTATTATTTAATAGATGTTAATAGAAATATTTTAAAATTGAAAAGAAAATTTTTGAAACAAAATGGGAGTATTTGTATAAAGGGGTAGATTGTAAGCGAATAAAAATTGTAAAGCTAGAGCGTTTATATCGATATATAATACCGATAAGGAATTTGAAAGAAATTAATTAATTAATAAAAGGGAAAAATCTAGATTTAAAATGATTGGAAATTTTAAATAATTGAAAAGGAGATAATTATTCCGCCCAATTGCACATGTGAATCGGTTTTGTTGAATAACTCGTTTGTTAACTGATTTTCCTAACGGAACCTTTTGGTTAGCGGCCCATACGCAATATATATATATATATGTGTGTATATGCACGTGCTATATTCTCTGTCAAATATTTCAGTCCGATATTGGTTGAATAGAAGGATCAGACCCCAGACCCCTAGCTGATCTAGTTCGGGCACTCAGAACACTAGGGTGAGAGTTTCTTTTATTTACTTATAAAGGAACTGGCGCGTAATCTTACCCTCAGAATAAAATCCTTCAGTTCGATTAACTAACGGAGCATATTTGACAGAGTTAAATATTTGCCATACTTTTATTGTTCCAATACGCCGGGTGTTCACAAGAAACGGCCAAAAAAATCTTGGCACGTAACACGGTGCATTATTGTGGTGCAAAAACCAATAGTTGTCTGCCCATAAGTCTGTCGTCTTGAGACGAATACCTTCACCCAAACGACGCAGAACGCTCAAACAATATCCCTTGTTAACAGTTCGCCCCGGCGAAACTTCTTTGTTTTATATCATATTTGATCTTGTTGGATTCAGGGATTGTCTCAGCATTAATTTCTAAAGGGCAAATCTTTATCTACACCGATCACGCTAGTAGATCAGTACAAAGTTAGCCTTTGTTTCGAGCGCTCGCAAGTGTGCCAATTTTAAAAAAAATAACGATACTTTCAAAGTGTTATAACATTAGTAAAAATCGTTCGATTTACATCTTCCAAGTTGGAAAATCTTCCTCCAGATATGTATCATAGGTTTTGACGTATTATTTAGTATTAATTCCACGTGAATATAATTAAAAAACTACATATATAAACTTCTGATTTTATCTAAGAAAAAAATTATCTTTTATGTAAACCTAATTTTTAAAAAACCTTCTAAAAAAAGTTCCGCAACATTCCGTTTTCATTTAGTCAAGGATGTATACCTTGTACTATTACTTTTAACATATTGGAAATTTAGCTGCCGTAAGGTACCTAGCGAAGTGTAGTCCGAATTTTTGTGCGATCATGCGCCGCGCGGGTTTAACGAGGTTTATATCCAGTTGCAGTTAATTGTAATTTTTTTGTTTATTATTCTCTGAACTAACTGTCACCACTATCCCACTATACCACAAAAAATATACTAGATTCAATTAAAATGTAACTAATTTTCATAATTCCACGCCAAATTGTGAATTTCCAACCTCGACATTTCCATTTTGGATTCGCTTTTTATTTTTAAATCTGACTTGAGATTCGTTATCAGCGGCAGCGGCAGCGGTTATATTAGTGAATTTCAGCTAAATTCCATAACGCTTTCCTATTTTGACCAGCTTTTTGCAATTTGGTCCCATTGTGCGGCGGAAAAAATTCATAAAGCACAACACTGCGATAATCGAAGAAAACTGTTAACTAGAACTTGATGTTTAGTCGCTGAAACATTAGTGGCTCGATTTCTTGGCATTGGCCCAATTGGCCTAATTTTTATTCGATTTATTAAATTTAGATAAAATATAAAATTTTCGCTAAAAGCTTTCTCAAACCATTGTAAGCTAAAAGAATGCTTTAAGTTTCGAACTTATTTTTTTTTCGTTTTAAAATCTATTTTTTATCCAGATATCGGTTCTTTCACGAAATTTCAGATTGTCTCGAGAATATGCTTCAAAAATCTCGAAAGCTCATTGAAATTATATATCATGCAAAATTTCATGGCAATAGATGAATTTTTCAAGAAAGGGCATACATGGACTGGGATTGCCTTCATGATAATGTACCTTCAATTCAATTCAATTCATTAAACTTTCGTCGAGATTTTAATTTTCCAAAGAGCTTTTTAACGAAAGAATTTTTTCTGAGAACTGTATGTTCCCAATTTTCTAAATGTCTGCCGGTCGTCTGTTAGAATTGCTAAAATCACTTTTTCTTCATCTACGAAGTATTCGTTTCTCAAACAATCTCGTCAATAACGACACTGAGGTCCACGGGCAAGTATCTTGTAAGGGGGCCAGATATGGATAACTTTCAGAAACAGATGAATTTCGCATTCATTAATGTAATGGCTTAGCTGTCCCCCGTGGCTGTGGCCCAACCTTTAATGTGGCCGGCGAACGACCTCTACACATAATTTTTTCTGTCAATATGATATTTCCTAATTTTTAATGATTAAAAAGGAATAAAAAATTGCCCATAGAGCGTTGGGTCGCCCAAATGTAAGGGTCGCCCAAATTTTTAAAGAGTAAATTACTGATCGAAAGGTAATCTCGTTACGTAACTTTTCGCCAAAGAAAGTATTTCTGTAGTGTGTTGCAAAAAAAATTGTTAATATTTTCCGAACACCTGAAAACTAACAAAAAAAAATTTTACTTCCGGAATAATAAAGAGGAACGCTAGATCAGGAATTTTATCATGTATTAACAGAGCTTAAATTTGAGAAAAATCGGTCATTTGAAATACATCAATGCGTGTTTTCATTGGACTGATTTTGTAACCACATAATTTGAGAAGGATTTAACCATGACGACGTTGCAATCTACACATCGACGTTGTAAATGAATTTTGAGTATTTAATTTCATAGGATTTCTCGTGTTATGCAATTATTTGTTTTTATCAATTTTATTTATCTACTAAATTCTCTTTCAATGTCACCATGTAGTTTAATTCTATGTAAAATTTGTAGGCATATCCGCAATAATTGATAATTTTAATTTTAATTTCTGTACTTTAAAATCGAAGTTATGGCAGAGAATTTCGTAGCTTGATTAGAACATATTATTATATTTCTTCTTAGCAATGTGCCGATTCCGAAATATGTCCTTCAAATAAGCTGAAAGAATTGCAAGGAACAAATATGGTAACCATAATATTCGAAATTTGGTTTTGGTCGCCTGATATTGTCCGAGATTTTAGCTTTAAGATGGTAGCTTTAGATAAATTTAAGTAGGTTTAGTTTTTATTAATTTCAGATTGTTTTTCAATTGTAATGTAAATTTCAGGGTAATTTAAGATAAAATTAATTCAGATGAGCTTAAATCTATAATGGCTGGAAAGGACCGTTTTAAAGGAGTTTAAAACACCAACTTTCTGCCTGTATTAGGAATTGAATTTATTGATTCAAAATAAGAATATACGGCTCATTCTGAATTTATCTTTATTTAGAATAAAATTCTTAAATGCAGAAGAATACAACTCGAAACAAAGAAGAAGTGTAAAGTGTATTAATAATATTGTTACCTGTACCACTTTTTATTAAATAAAAGTAGTAAGTATTATTTTTTCCTTTTAAAATTAAACCAATAATCTAGCCCATTATTTACTAAAATGAAACATTTTTATTGCAGGAAATTAAACCACATGAAAAGGAATTTAGACCACTTTTAATATATGCGATTCGAATCGAAAACTATCGTAATGAATTTTGATTAATTAAATATTGTCTTCACAAGAACTTGAATCTTCCAAATATTGCCAAACATATTTGATATAATTAAATTTAAGGCTATTTAAAATTAAGGGCATACTAATAATTAAAAATAATAACAAATGCCTAATATTAATTGGGATATATTATTTGTATTGTAAAATTGGTATAATACATAATACTTATTAATAATAATTACGTACTATAATTAATATTATATATTAAATGTGGATTACGGGTTTGGGAGGAATTTACATACAAAAGCCTACTCTTTAATAAAGGCCAAAACCAAACCATTTCTCATTCAGTATTATTCACGTTCAGTAAATAAATCTTTTTATTACTTCGGTTTAGGTTTTCTTTGCTCTTATATGCATCGCTTTTCGAAATGATGTATTTTTAATGACATCTAATTTACATAGCTTAAAATGAAATACCATCAAATTAAATTTATAATAAAAATGCATGAACATAGAATAAATAAATCTTAATCATACAAATTAAATATCTTAAATTACACGCTAGACAATATTAAGTAATTATTAGTTTAATTTTCTGTTTAAATTTTAAAATTTAATTCAAATAGGGGATAACAAGGGTGATTTATAAATACTTTATAATTTATAAATAAAGTCAGGAGGGTCCCCTCCCAATATATATTTTTAAAAACTCATCAAAAATCGATTTGTAAATAATTTAATAAATTCGACCGATTTTCCTAGGAATTTCCAAAAAAAAAGACATTTTCAAAATGTTCCTTTTGGAATGAAGCCAAATTATTTCTAAATAATTTTCGAAGAGATTTTGTTAAATAAATTTTTTGAAAATATCAACCGTTTTTTTGGGGAAAAAAATCGACTCCAAACTTCGATTTTATAGATTTTTTCTGACAGTTTCGCGAAAAATTAAAATTTCCAAGATATTATATTACAAAATCGGAAAATCTGATTATGCAAAATGAGACTTAAGGGTAAAGTAGGAAGATTGTAGAACCAAATTTGTTTAAAAAAACACTTCCGATAGAAGATCGACCAAAACGGCACATTTTAAATTTTCCAAATGAAGTAAAATAGAGGGTTACTAGGGGTAGCTTTTGACACCATGAGGTTAGGATGTCCCCTCCCAAGAAATATTTTTAAAATCCCGTCAAAAATCGATTTGTAAAAAATTGAATAAATTCGATCGATTTTTATAGGAATTCCGAAAGAAATTTTCAAAACTTTCCCAAATGAATCCAACTTATTTCTAATTAATTTTCGAAGAGATTTTGGTTTTGATTTTTTCAGCCTCACGGAAAATTTAAATTTTTAAAAAATTTTAGTACAAAATCGAGAAATGTAATTACGCGACATTGAGGAAATTTTAAAACAAAATTGAAAAAAATGGATTTAAGGAGAATCGATATAAGGGGCTCATCAAGAAAATGGTTGCTATTCAGAGACATGCGAATAATTTCCCGGAAAATTTCAAATTTAAACTTTAAAATGAAATCATATAGGGGTTCATCGGTTTCCGGCGGATAAAGAAACGGAAAATTTACCTTTGTATACAACAGAAGCAGCAGAGTCTTGAAAGTTCGATCAACTTTCACCAAGTGTCCAATACGTCCCGAACATTTGGATATTGATTCAATTACAAACTTCATTGTTTTGTGGGTTTTTGGTTGAAATTTTGGACTTTCTTTTCGACTTTTAAAAACGGTTATATTTACCCACAGTAAAATGACAGATATCAACTGTCACTGTTAGCAGTGGCGTGCCAATACCAACACAGCAGGGGTGCAAATGAGATTTCAACAAAATTCCAAATTTGAAAATAATTTTAATATTTTTCGAAATTCAAGAATTTTGAAGAATTTTCAAATTTTTAAATATTTTCAAAAATATGTTAAATTTTCAAGAAAATGTGAATTTTCAAAACATGTTAAAATTTCAAAAAAATGTTAAAATTCTCAAAAAATGTAAAATTTAAAAAAATGGTCAAATTTTCAAAAAAATTTAAATTTTTAAATTTTCAAATTTTCAAATAATTTTAAAATTTCCAAAAAATGTTCCAAAAATTTTCAACAAATTTTAATATTTTCACTTTTATATATTTTTTAAAATCTTAAAAGATTTTCAGCTTTTCCAAAAATTTTAAAATTTTGAAATCTTGAAAAAAATGTTCATATTTTCAAATATTTTTCAATCGTCCAAATATTTTCACATTTTTAAGAAACTTATTGTTAAAGTTCCACTTGCAAGATATTACCCAAAATTGATGCAATTAACGAATTTTAATTAAAATTTATTGAATTACAAGAAATTTTCGAAAATTCTCAAATGCTAACTGGTTAATCTGTTAATTTCCTATTATTCACAAATTTCTTTAATCTTGTTGCGAAATGAACAAATTAATTTACATTAAAAAATGTTATTCAGTAAAAGCAGCTTTTAAGGCAGGGGTGGGCAACCTACGGTCCGATCAAACGTTTCAATTGACCCGCGGGACCATCTGCTAATTGGAACACAGTTGTTTGTAATACTAAACATAAGAACCTATGAAGCCTAAGAACTATTTTCTAAATATCAGTAAGAAACAAGTTTAAATCAAGAAAATTCAAGATTGCGTCAGTTATACATTTCTCATTTCCATTTATAATTAGAAATTAGAAATATGGAAAATTATCAACTATCCGGGAAAAAATTGAACCAAATTAGATGAACTTTTTAATATAAAATTTAGAATTGAAAAATCTCTAGCGATTTACAAAGATTAATAACTGGGAAATAATCAATTTCATTCTGCCGAGACTTTTCCCCGAATTTCTTAATTTTTCTGGTAATTTTCCGACTAATTTTCTCCTTAATTTGACTGTTTACCGAATCATTTCTGAATTTTCCCGCATTTTATTTGCCCTAATTTTTCAATTATTCTAAATTTTTAAATTAAATTTCTGAATTCTAGACCGTCTCGTTCCTTTTTTTATTTTCTGGATTTTATAGACTTTTTCCAACTATTTCGTCCCAACTTTTTCGTCCTTTTTGTCAGCATATTACGAGCATTAGCCATTTTTTTGTCATATTATGAGTTGCTCTGGCCAAAATTGGAAGATATTTTGTTATGGGTCACATTCGTCCCGTTATGGCAGTAATAGAGCACGAAATGAAATTCTAGAAATTCACCAAGAATTGGGTGACTCAAAGGAGGAAGGATTCAAATAATTGATTAAAATAAATCTATCCTAAAAAAGTTCTTAATTTTTCCACTTCCTACAAATCTACGACAATTTTCGAGACTTTAATTCAAATTCGTAATTTTCTCTGATTTTTCTGGCGTCTTCGGGACGCAAATGGTTTGGGAAAATATTAGAAAATCCAGAAATTTGGAATAAAACCCGAAAAGTATCGATAATCAAGGGGAGAGTCAAGAAAATATTATCAACAACTCGTTTAAAGCTGATAAAAATTAGTGAGAAGATACAAAAATGGGGAAAAGGTTGGGATAGTTGGTAATCAGCAAGGAAAGTCATATAAGGTGTGGAAAATTCCAGAGAGATCGAAAGAAAAGCAGGAAAATATCCATGTTTTCTCGTGACTTCAATTTTACACGAATTTGTAGATGATTTTCCATTTAATTTTCAAGACATTTCTTAATTTACAAAACAAATCTTTCAATTTCAAGGTTTTTCTCAATTTTTATAATTTTCAAAATTTCATTTGCAGACAATTTTCGTAAAATTTCATTCAAAAAAATCAATTGAATGCCAAAATATCAATTTTCAAGAAAATAAAATATTTGCATATAATTCTCATGAATTTGGGAACTGAATTTAGTTAGGGAATTTATTAACACCCATCCAAAATCGACTTTTTAAAAATTCAATAAATCCGATTGATTTTTCTAGGAATTTTAAAAAAAAATTTCAAAATTTTCTTAATCGAATGTCCACATTTTAATTAATTTTCGTTAAATAAATATTTAAAAAAAATCCGTATATATTGGATAAGATTGCTTTCATTGATTGAAATTGTGAATTTAATAATTAGAATTATGGAAATATGCTTATTTTCCAAAAACATGTTTTGGATCTAAGAAGATTGATTCTTTTGGTTCCGTGGAGATTTGTGGCCATTCGGTATCATTTTAATTTTAAGAAAGACCCTCCTTGGTCTACTTGCTGTCCCGATTTCAATATCCTGATATCAATTCTAATAAATCTCTATATGTTCGATCTCGGAATTCTCTAAATTCGTTTTTCATCCCTGATCCAAAGAACACCATTTATATAAACAGAGAATAAGAAAAAAAATCGTATATTTAACTTCTTTCAATATAACCGATTGTGTGATGTGCATAAATATTGTGCTGGATTTGAATTTATATTTATATTTTATACTATTTTTAAAACCAGCGTTATGTAATATATTAATATAATGGCTTTGGAACAGACCTTTTTTTTTTTTAGTCTTAGCTTTTATTATTCTTTTACCCAAAAGAGTCGCTGTATTATCTGTACGGTGCAGAAATGATATCGCTTAACAACACTTATCTGCAGTTTGTGGGTATGTAAACTATATGGTATATTTATATACAATGTAAATTTTTGGTTAATTCAAATAAAAAGTATTTATTATATTCAGAAGTTTACATTTGAAGCTTTCACCATTTTTATTTATAAAATGAATAAATAATTAGATAATTTCTTCTATTAACTATATTAAAACTCACTCAATTCCATTCCGAATCATATCGATAATTATATTTTGTTTATTATTTTTTTTTTAGATATATGAATACCGATTTCCGGTTTCGAATCGGATCGGCTAAGCCTAAAATAGAATTGAATTTTCGGTCATCGACATCCTCAACAGGTCTTTCAATTTATCAAGAAAAACAATTGATCCGAAAACAATTGAATGTAAAACAATTGATCGATAGATAATTTACCGACTACCGAGATCCTTTATATCGGAAAGGGATAGATAATCAAGTAAAATTTATGGATTTATAATTTTTCGATAAATTCAATCTCTAACTTAAAATCTATTTTTTTTCCAGCTGAAACAATGAATTGACGCCCGGAAACTTAAATTATAAATCCGTTGGCGTTAACCCAATAACCCAATAAAAAAAAAATCCGATTGTATGGGCGTTTCGATGAATTGATTATCTAATTTGCAAATCAAATAATAAAAATATTGAAACAGACTTAAAACATCCGGATAGGTGAAAGGAACGTAAATGGGTCACCACTTCATTCATTCCCCTATCCGATTAGATTTTAATTATTAATTAATTATCTAAATAACTAATACAGAATATATTGACCATTATTAACAGTTTGTATCTAATCCAATCCAACATTGATATGGAAAAGAAATATACATAATTAATTTCAAAGTATTATAAAAAAATACAAGAAAAAACAAAGAATTAAAGCAAGAAAAAAAAAAATACATCAAATGAAACCATGCAGGGAAATAGTTCAGGTCGTTGCGCATTTTCTATTTTTGCATTACAAATGTTTGAATTTAAAACAGAGTGCAAAAACTTCAGAAGTCCGAACCGAACCAAACCGAACAAGAAAGATCGAATATAAACAACATGGTTTTTATAGAGAAGATAATATGTTTTGTTTTGTAATTTGTTACTTGGCCGATTTTTCTATTATAATTCTTTTTACGGTAAAAATACACAGTATCGAAGTAAAGTATTAAGTTCTGTATTATATTCGGTGAGAGGTATTAAATCATATGCGAAGTTCATTGGCCACCGATGTGGTTCGAAATAGAGATCAATCAACCAACCAATTAATCTATTGATGATTGAAAACCAATCAATTATTTAAAACCTGTAGAGAAGAGATAATTAATCCTCCTTGTGCTTTGTAATTTATACCGTTAATTTTTAAAGTTACGATAAGAAATTTGATTCAAAATCCGAAATCTAATCATTTATTTTATGTTTATTTTCAGAGTTTTCAAATGGACGTGTAATAAATCATTTAATTAAAATTAAAAAAATTAAATTCGATTCCAATTGAAGAGAATCATGAAACAGTGCATAAACGTACGAAATGAGATATTTCTAATAAAAAACAGTACCGAATGTCTGTTATCAACGGCACAATTTTCAAGTAACATGTGAATTTTATAAGAAATAAATATAATAAAACGAGGAAGGAATAAAGTAGAATTTTAAAAATAAAAGAAGCAATAAAATAGATTTTTTTTTCTGGAACAAAATATCAAAAATCGTGTGATAATATAAATCGAAGTTAAAAAATTACAGAAGACAGATAAAAAAAATGGATATCAGCTTAGAGAGGGATGGGACGGCTATCGGAAGCCTATTTCAACAAATCATCACTGATATGAAGGTATTTAATCAAAATTTGTTAATTCAAATAAATAATAAAATTCTATTAATAAAATTACTAACACATTTCTACATTTTTTATTTTATAGGTTTATTAATTGCTTACTAATTTTGTTTGGATCGTGAAAGACAATGAATTTAATATTAATTTAAAAATCATTAGTGATTATTACTAATATTGTCTCAGGTGATGGATGAAATCATCTTGCGTTAATAAGTTGGGTGCAGCTATCACCTGAACTTCTTTGGTTGGTCAGATCAGATCAGTTCAGGTAGGGGTTCAGCGTTGGACGCTACCTAGACCCTATGATCCGTTGTACATGCCCATCCATCATTTCAGATTCTACACGGTCACGGTAGAGTTAGTTTTCATTCTAGCTAAAATGGCCAGAATCATTGTAACCTTAAGTTCGGCTGCTTTCTATCAGTCAATGAACCAGTAACATCTCCATAAGATGTGCAGAATTTTATGACCCATTGATCGTCCTGAAGAAAATGTAAAAACGTAGAAAGTTGCTTTGACTGGCTGGCAGTTGGGAAAAAATAGGCAAATTTCGGAAAAGTTGAAATTTCTCTGGACATCGTGTCATATGATCCGGATTTCTCGATAATTTTGTTCAGATTCAAAAAAATGTAATGATGCAGTTAGTTTATAAATAAGTTAAGGAAAGATAGAAAAATATCAAAACTAAACTTATAAAAGCTCTACGAAAACTTAAAAGCTCCCAGAATGTGCTTTATTTTCCGAACCTTATTATTCCCATTATAAAATCTATTTTCTACCCAGATAACGATCCTTTGACCAAATTTCAAATTTTCGCAGAAGAAAGCTTCAAGAATCTCGAAAACTTATTGAAAGCTTAAAATTAAAACGTGTTTTTATATCACTTGGAATCGAATTTTCATACGGTTCATTAAATGTAAATGAAGTACGGAACTTTCGTGTAAACTTATCCAAACTATTAAAAGCTTAATGAAAGCTCTAAGTTAAGCACCTAATTTTAAACGCTTTAAAATCTATTTGCTATCCAGGTAAATGTCCCTTTATGAAATTTGAGCTATTTCGAAGATGAAGCTTCAACAATCTCGATAGTTCATTGATAGCTTCAAATTAAAATTTCATTTTATATAATTTGGAATCCAATTTTAATTCGATTCATTTATATTTAGTAAAAGAATAATATTTTCGTCAAAATCTGCCTCAATCCATAGTAAGCTCAAAGAAAGCTTTAAATTTGGAACTTAATTTTTTGCTTAAAGCTTAAAATTAAAATGTTATTTTACATAATTTGGAATCGAATTTTTATCCGATTTATTAAATTTATTTCTTATATTTGAGAGCAGAAAAAATCCTTCAAAAATAACGGGAGCTCATTGAATATTTAAATTCTAAATATAAAGTTTTCTTAGCGCTTTCGATTTTATCATAGAGCAGTTAAATGAACGTTTCGAATTTAAATTTAGAAGGAAACTTAAATTCCATACTGACTAAAATAGTATCGTATTTTAAGTATTAAAAGAGATTTCGCTGAGCTTTCGGGACTTTCTTAAAGCTTTTTCAGAAAATCTTCCATTATTGGATGAAAAATGAATTTCAAAAGACCGTAGGCCAGATTTAAGTTTACAGTTTACAGCAATAGAAATTTGTTACGATTTTGTTAATATTTCAGGTGTGCTCTGCGCCTTCTGCGCATTAGACTGCACGTCACTGAACTCTATGTCTTATATTCAGTGGCGTGGCGGTTAACATCTCGATAAGGTTGTGCAGAATGGGCTTTTAATTTGCAGAAGTCCTTATCAAAATGTTACAGTATTTTTCCTATGCGGTTGCTGTATCCAAGAGTACCCACCCAGTACTATTACTCGAGTGTATGCCGAATATTTTCTTTGGCCGGGAAAAAAATGTAAAAACGCAGAAAGTTGCATTGACAGTTAGGTAAAAATACACAAATTCAATATTTCGGTAAAGTTCAAATTTATCGTAAGAAAATTCATAAAGGCTCGCACCTTGTTTGAATGTCGGGCAACATTTGATCCGGATTTCTCGATCATTTTCTTCGGATCCAAAAAGATGTAATGATGCAGATTGTTTATAAATTAGTTGAGGAATAACACAAAAATATCAAAACCAAGCTTTTCGTGAAAAAGCTCTGCAAAAATATTAAAGCTCCCAGAAAGCTTTATTTCCGAACCTCATTTTTAACGTTTTAAAATCTCTTTTCCATCCAAATAACGTTTCTTTAACGATATTAAAATTTTTCCCAAACGAACGCTTCACAAAACTCGAAAGCTTATAGAAAGCTCAAAATTAAAATGTCCTTTTATATGATTTGGATTCGAATTTTTATTCGATTCATTAAATTTATATGAAATATGAAATTGTCGCAGTTAGCTTATCCAAACTTTTCAAAGCGGAACGAAAGCTCTATGTTTCTAACTTCATTTTTAACGTCTTTAAATCTATTGTCTGTCCAGATAACGCCCCTTTAATGAATAGTCAACTTTTTCCAATTTTTATTCGATTCATTAAATTTAGATAAAATGCCACATTTACGCTAAAAGCATTCTCACCCCCCTGTAAGGTCTAAGAAAGCTTTAAGTTTCGAACTTAATTTTTTACGTTTTAAAATCTATTTTCTATCCAGATATCGATCCTTTCATGGAATTCAATTCAATTCATTAAAGCTTTCGCAGAGATTTTAATTTTCCCCGCAGCTTTTTAACGAAAATTTCGAATTTCAATTAAATTTAATTGTTGGGAGAAAAATTACATTCCATACTGACTAAAATAATTTAATTTAAAGCTTTCGATGAGCTTTTGGAACTTTCTTAGAGCTTTTTCAGACAATTTTCAATTTCACTTATTTGTAAAATGATCAAAGTTATTAAATAAAATAATTTGAGTTAGCATTTTACAGCAATAAAAATTGGTTACGATTTTCTTGATATTTCAGGAGTGCTCTGCGCCTCCTGCGCATTAGACTACACGCCACTCCTTATATTGCATAAATTAGGGCATTCACAAATAACGTAAAATCAGCACCCCTTTTGCCACTATGTTCTGACAGACATCGGTAAGATCGGCCATCTAGAAGAATGTGTTTGGGCCCCACATCTTCAAATCTTCCTTAATTTTTTTCTACTATCAATTCGCCCGGAATATTAACTGTTTTCCTAAAAAGTGTTCCATTAGAGTAGTCCTTAAATTCGGGAAACAAAATTGTTTTCTATCCTTAATTTCCTTTCGGGTACCCTGCCATTTTGATCTACTCTATTAAAATGAATTACTGTAATTGTTTGAGATTTTTGAATTCAGTTTTGAGGATCGCTACCATCCCATAAAGTTTCAAAATTTTTACAAAACTAGGTCGGAATTATATTGTAATTAAATTCCGGAACCTGGCTTCTATATTGCTAATTCCTTAAAGTCTTAAACAGTATTAAATAATTCCCAACCTGCCTACTTAACGAAACAGTCAATGCATTTTTGTCTGAAAGTATACGACCTCTCTTGGCCTAATAACCAAGCATCCACTTTAGGTCACAACTCAATTCGATCCAGCGATCTCACAATTACTAAGCGGGGTTCTTGCCACTGCGCCACGAACTCACTTTATTTTTCGGTAACATAGAAGGCACATAAGCGCAGTGGATTTTTTCATTAATTAATTTCTCAGAAACGGCTGAGCATTGGGTCTTGCTACTTGCACCTTAAATACTCTTGGTCATGTCCTACACGTGTACCAAAGATGGATCGAATCGGTTACCCATGATCCGTATCCTGCCCTTGTAAGTCAATTATGGTTAATTCTCAATATAAAATCCCCATAAAAATTTCCTTTGCGAAATTCGCTTTAATGAATTGAATTAAATTGAAGGTAAATTGTCGTGAAGGTATTCATTATTCTTGCTTGCCCTTTCTTGAAAAAAATCATCTCTCGGCCTGAAATTTGACATAAATAAATTCCTTTAACCTCTTCAGGGATATTGGCACATATGTGTACGTTTATGGTTATTTAAAAATCTCCGTTATTTTAATGGCTAAAATTTTTCAAAAAATTTAAAAATAACAATAACATTGTAGGTTATAATTTCAATAAGTCAAAATCGGTTTGAA
>JANTOP010014084.1:0-14491 GCA_027564815.1 Symmerus nobilis | reverse complement strand
GGTGGTTAAATTTTTAAAATCCATCTAAAAAAAATCTCTAAATAAAATATATAAAAGATAAATATTTTTCTGACATAAATCGAGCTAACTAACCTTACTTACCATCGATTAAAGAAATATGCTTGATGGATAGGTCCCTGGGAAAACAAATTTAATTAATTTATTATTTATTTATTTTTATTTATAATTATTTAATTTATTCCCATTCAGGAATTTTCTTTTTGTAGAAATATATTTAAGGGAAAATTGAGGAAGTTATCGGTTTCAAAAATGTAATCTTTGAAAATAAATCTTTCGATTTCTACTTCTAATTTTCATAATTTATATTCGTAACGAACAAAATATTTTATTTAAAAAATTAATGCCAATCCAAAAAAAATATCCCTTTGAAATTGTACGGGGATATTTCTGTTAAGGGGGGATTTTAAAAAATACAAATACTACTCATAAATAATAAATTAACAAAAATTATCTATTCAAAATAAAAAAAATCCCCAAAATTTCCCATTTAAAAAAATTTCCTTTTCCGAAAGGAATTTCTCCGTTTGTTTTAAAAAATTCATAAATAAATACTTTTGATAGATTTATTAAAAATTGAATAGAATAATATCCCAAAAAAAAAATTTCCCGGAAAAATCCTCCACTACGAATTTTTCAAAATAGGATTTTGTTTTTTTTCCGGTTTTGAAAAGTTAATACTCTTAAATAATAAATTAACAAAAATTATCTATTCAAAATAAAAAAAAATCCCCAAAATATCCCATTTAAAAAATTTTCTTTTCGGAAAGGATTTACTCCGTTCGTTTTAAAAAATAAAAAAATAAATACTTTTGATAGACTTATTAAAAATTCAATAAAATAATATCCCATTTGTTGTAAATTAAGGAGCTCAAAATTTTACTGAAATCTACCAAAAGCTCGTAAAAATATAGGTAAAATCCCATTAGTTCAGATATCCTCAAAACCAATGATATTTCAGATTTAAATTATATTTAATTTAAGCTTCAAGATGAAAGATAGGAATTAGTTAATAAAAAGTTTGTAAAAACCCTTCGACTAATTACCAGAGAATTTCTGAATTTATTGGAATTTATCCTGTCGAGATTCAGTCGAGGTCGAAATTAATCTTGAAAAAAAAAATAAAAATCAGATAATTTAATGGTGAATTTCATAAAAATCGGAATTCGGAATGTAAAACTCTCATGATAATTAGGGAAATTTAATTTTGTTTGTCAGAAACTCGAAGAAGTAGTTAAATTCTCCCGATTTTTATAAATTTTCGAAATTTTTCGAATTTTTATTAAATTTTCCGAAATCTATGAATTTTTTGATTGTCTCTAGATTTTTAGAAAATTCTCAAGAAATTTTCTGATTTTTATATGAAAAATTAAACCAGCAATTTGTGTAGCTCACATTTAAAATTTAATTTTAATCCCAGCTGATCCATGATTTTTTTTGTTTATTTCAGATCAAATTTAAAAATCTTGTTCGCATAAATTTCAATTCTCTAGTAATAATTTTTTAATTAACGAATTTTACAATAATTATTATTTATAAGAGTCGAATGCCTCTGACCTCTTATAATTGGCGCCCAACGTGGGGCCCGCTTATAAGAAGTCATAGGCATTTGACTCTTATATATTCTAATTTCTAGTAATAAATGTTGACCAATCGAAGTTAATTTTAGCAATTTAATTTAAATCGATGAATTGGCAGAAAATCGAAAAATTATATTTGCGAACTTAAAATATAATATAAATCGGAGAATAATGTCTGGCAGAAGTAGGGAGCTCTAAAGTTGGTTAACATTTTTTTTATCGAATGTTCCATATTACATTGCGGAGGATACAAGTTTACCTCGGACATCTTCATAGGATTACCTACCTACAGATTAGCTTCTACCCTAGAATATACGTACCTAGAATAATAAAAAATCATTCCCTATTATCCTTTATTTTTCTTCTCTTGCATTTAAGTGCTAAAAGATAAATTAAAATGTTTTCATAACCGATAGACCGACACTCGGATAAAAAATCATTTATCCATTTCACTTGAATAAATACGCTTTGGATATATAATTGTTTGCACCTAAACACTTTTGCATCAATTGATTGTCCTATCTCCCTGGCACATCTATCTATTTGGGATCGGATGAAGGTGAAGAGTCTAATGGGTTGATGGTAGGCATTTCATTTTATATAACTCTCCATATTATACTAATGAATTAAAAAAAAAAAAGTACTACGAATCCCATTATTCCGACACTTTTATAGCGTTTCACTTCACTTCAATCCCTTTCCATCTACACAACTTGTTTATAATCTATTCCTAACAATATCGCTCCATCCCTATTCCTGGTTTGTTTCGCCAGGAGTTCTGTTTCGGTCTGTATCTGATGTATTTTATCATAATCATAAAACACTCGAGGTAAATTCGTTTTTATACTAGATGGTATACGGTACTACTTACTACCTTCCCTGTAAAATGTAACCCTCTCTAATATATACACGTGGCTATAAAAATAATCGTTTACAATATTTTTTCCTGATGGCAAGAGTAAAAAATCCTTTTCCTTATAGGGTGGGATATTTAATTTTTTTTATTTGACTTATTCTGTATAAAGTAGTTCCTGGTAAATTATCCCTTAAAACTAGTATAGAGACATCCTAATTAAACTATTCGAAACATCCTGTATAACTAACTTGAGTAATGCGAATTGTAATAATACCCGGTAGGTATACCGGTTAAAGTCTGATGTTAGCTTGGACCTATAGACATTACCTTAAATAACATAATATATAGTGAAAATCATTGGCTAATTTCCTAACGAATTCTGAGCTAATTAAATCTATTTATTATTAAATGGATATAATTAATGAAGAAAATTTGAAAGGACCTGCTATTCTTAAATTACAACCTATCGATTTTCACTATATTTTCCGCATCGCATTGTTCACCTGACAATGTATGCACAATTTTATTTGACAATATAATAAAATTGTATACGTCACATTTGCTTTTGCACACACATTTACCCGCGACTATTCATGTGCTTTGGATCATAATGATAATAAAGGTTGGGGGAATCCAGGCCCCAGACCCAGGAAAGGTATATATCGGAACATTTAAACCAAACCAAACAAACACTAACGAACCGCCTCATACCAAACGAACGATCATGTTAAACAGGCAAACATTGTATAGGAAAAAATTGACAGGGTGTCGGGGAAGTAAAAATTTTCATTCAAAGAAAATATGTTTGTAGGAAAAAAATTTCCCAAAAAAATACCAGAAATATCCCCAAATATAAATCGTTCAAAATGTATTTTCTGCCAAGAAAATTCGTAAGAAAAAAATGTCCCTTAAAAATATAACTTTTAAAAAATTTCCCAGAAATATCCCATATAATTAAAAAACTGTTTGTGAGTGTTTTACGAGTCAAAATCTTTTTTTCAGGGAAAATATCCTTGCTGAAAAGAAATTTCCAAAAATATCCCCGAACACGAAACGTATAAAACTTATTTTCTGTAAAGAAAATTCTTTACAGAAAAATTTCACTTATATATATTGAATAAAAAATATCCCAAAAATTTCCCATATATAAAAAAAATATCCCAATTCAAAATTTCATTAATTTCCTTCCGTAAAGAAAATTCGCATATAAAGGGTGTCAAGGAATTATTGCGAATGTTTTATAAGTGTAAATTTTCTTTCAGAGAAAATATCCTTTCTGAGAGGAAATTTTCAAAAAAACATATTTTTACAAAAATGTCCCCAAACACGATTCGTCCAAATTTATTTTTTGTCAAGAAAATCCGTTAGATTAAAAATAATATCCGTAAAATTTCCCATATATTAAAAAAATATCCCATTTCAAAATTTCATTAAAATATCCCATTAAAAATATTATTCATAAAAATCCGGCTAAAATAAAATATTTACCTTTAAAAAATTCGAATTAAAAAATCCCATTAAAAAAATTCGAAAAAATTTGATTTCTGAAAAATCAAACTTTATCAGCTACGAGAATTATGCTAAATTTATCTGGTGAAATTGGCCAATGAAACATTAATATCCCATCTTTTAAAAAAAATATCCCATTTACTGAATTTACTACAGGAGGCTGTTAAAAAAAATATCCCATTTCGTAAATTAAAATAATCTAATAATAATCAACCCTCCCTCATACTCCTCCCGCCATTCAATTAATAACAAGAATTTTCCGACACCATGTATGGTATATATACCGAGAATTGGATGGAAAAGAAAATATTATCGTCATGAGATAAATTTTCTTTTCAATCCCCCTCGATATCCCCCAGTCCCCAATCAAAACTCCCGATTGCCAAAAATTCGGTATAAATATATATACAATCAACACATAAGAGCTTTTCGTCCCTGGAATACAATTCGAATGGAAAATTATTGAAATGAAAGCGCAAAATCCTGAAATTTTCCGAATCCGAAATGTGGAAAATGAAATTATCCGCTTTTCCAACTATATATACCGAAATTGCCTGAAGGTATTTTCCTTATATATTACTGTTGGAACAATTGATAAGAGGAAATTGTGTTTTTCTTGTTGTTGTTGTATGAAAATGAAAATTTTTGTTAGGAATCGAAAGAAAATTAATTTTCCATTCAGTTGAGCTTTGGACTTTATTGGAAAATGTTGTAAACGGATCGGTCGGGAAAATTTGTTTTCCGTATACGTTGCAAATATTTCAATAGAAAAAATTGTGTATTTGATTATTTTCCACGCAAAATGATTGGATATTGAAAGGAAAGGAGATCTTGGTTAAGCAGGAAAATTGATAGGAAGTCGGAAAATTATGTGAGAGGATTATTATATCAACGAGATACTATCTATTTAAGATTAAACCCATATAATGTATATATAAGCAATAAATCTAATTTAATATATTAATTATTTGTTAATCATATCCATCCTGTAGTAAAATTATTTTAAATTTTAAGTAATTTATTAAAGTTGTCCTGTTTGAATGAAAATTTTGGATCTTATGGAAATGGAATAAAATTTTTAAATCGAAAAGATATGATTTCTCATCATATGGATACTATTGTGATCATATTACTTCTAGCATCGGTTATCCGGGAGAATGAAGGTAAATATTTTATGGAAATTAAAATACACTTAAAAATAAGTTAATATTTTATTAAAATATTCATATTTAATAATCTTCAGAATATTTTTCCATTGTTAAGGAATAAAAAAATAAAAAATAGCTCTGATAGCAGGAAATATGTTGATGAAGCTGAACTGATGGTGTATACGCAAAATACAAGGCGAAAAATAAAAAAACTAAGCGATGATGATAACAGAATATGGATAAAAAAGAAGAAAATCTCGAATAAATTTAACTTCCTTTTTTCATTATTTTCTTGTCATGTAGGAACGAAAAAAAAGGAAAGGTTTTGCATGTGAATATTAAATGAGAAAATTTGCTTACATCCCCGAAAAAAAATTTTTTACTTTCACTCCATATGTGGGTAGCTGGAGCAAGGATATTTTTTTATCTGTTCCGAATACTGATTTTATATGATAATAAAATAAATATTATGCAAAATTGGAATATGGGTTGGTGTGCTCACATGTAATATTGATCGGCATAAAAAATGAAATAAGTCTACTCTCGAATTTAGAATATTAAATAAAGTGAGATGATAAAAAAATTATATTCAGGATAAGGAGTTTAAAGTATTTAACCTGTTGTTAGAAATTGTTTCTTTAAAGCACGATTGAATGAAATTCAATTATCGATATATCGCAATCGATTTGTAGATGTTAGAATTATGGATAAATAATCGAATCTTATGATTCAGTAAATCTTGATAATTTTTAAGAAAATTTTCGGCTTGTTCAAATCCGTTCAAAATCTTATTTATTCGAGAAAAACCCAAGAAATTACAAGATTTCATAAACTCTGATTTTTGACGTCGTTTTAAAAATAAAACTTGTTAGATGACTCCTTACTGTTTATATATATTTACCTCTAGTAGGTCATCCCCTAAATGAATCCGAACTGAAATTTTAAGATTTAAAATTATCCGGGAAATTATAAAATTTATTTTGAAAATTTTCGATGAAATAATAAGGTTCCACCCAAACGCCCACCAATATTCGGGGGTTGATTTTTTTTTAATTTTGAAAAATCAGTTTCTTCAATATTTATTTTGGAACAATTCTGCATAATCAGATTTTTCCATTATGAAGAAAATTTTTGGTAAATTCCAATGTTTAATCAGAATATTCTCGATAAAATTAAAATTTCTAGTAAATCGACGATTCTTATTAAAAAACATTCATTTGGTCGACAAAATGGTCTAGCAATGATTAAATTTCTTACACCCAGATTTTTGACGCTTCTTTAAAAATATAACTTACCATAAAACCCCTTAAGGTTTATACGTCATTAGCTCAATTAGGTCATCCCCTAAATGATTCATAAATAAAATTTTAAATTTTCAAGTTTTTCGGGAGATTATGAGATTTCTTTTCATAAATTTGCAATATATTAATTTAATCCCATTTTAACCACAACCTAAATTCGGGGGTTGATTTTTTCTTAAATTTCGAGACGTTAATTTCTTCATTATTTATCTGAGAACAGTTCTGTTTAATCAGATTTTCCTATCCGGAAGAAAATTTTTGGAAAATTAAATGTTTAATCATCACGGTACCGAAAAATGGAAATTTCATGCAAATCGAAGGTTGATCGAGGAAAATCCATTAAAATTATTAGATTTCTTTAACCCAGATTCTTGACGGCACTTTAGAAATATAATTAAAAACGTATAAAATTTCATTCAAAATTCAAAGCTTTCGCAGCTTTTAATATACGGAGTTTTTGTCGGAGCATTTTGAGTATCAATGCAGTTAAATTATTTGGATTGGGAAAGTAGATTTCAATACGAATAAAATTATATTCCAAACCAAAAGTATTCTTTGAGCTTTTAAGCTTTCGTGGAGCTTTTGTTGGAACATTTCAAATTGGATTAATATTTAATTATTCGGGTTAAAAATACATTTGAAAATGTACAAAATTTTATTTAAAACTCCAAGCTTTCGCTGAGCGTTTAAGTTTATACGGAGGTTGAGATTCGATGCAATTAAATTTTTTAGATGAAAAGTAGGTTTCAATACGAATAAAATTATGTCCCGTATCCCATTTATTCATCGAGCTTTTAAGCTTTCGTGAAGATTTTTACGGAAACTTCAAATTTGATTAATATTTAATAATTCTGATCAAAATTTAATTTGAAACCGTAAAAAATGTATTCAAAATTTAAAGCTTTCGATGAGCTTGAAAGTTCATGCGGAGCTTTTGTCTTAATATTTTGAAATTCGAAGCAATTAAATTATTTAGATGGAAAGTAGGTTTTAATACGAATAAAATGACATAACAAAGGTGAAGCTTTATTTGAGCTTTAAAAGCTTTTGTAAAGCTTTTGTAGGAATGTTCCCGATTTGATTAAAATTAAATTATTCAGATTAAAATTAGATTTTATAACGTATAAAATTCTGTTCAAAACTTAAAGCTTCCATACAGATTTTTAAATTTATTCAGAGCTTTTGTACAAAAGATCTGTATTTCAAATAAATCAAATAAACTGAATTTAAAATTAATAAAATTAGTCGTGCAACATAGAGCTTTCATAGAGTGAGTATAAGAATAAGAATGGTGGTATGGTAAACAGGTTTAGACGGCGTGTTACACGACACGTGGCAGGAATCTGTACATCAACGGTATAAAACGGCATAAATAAATTTAAGTTTTTGAAGCTTTTTTTAACGAATTATTTTTAAGAAAATTTTATAATTAAGAAATTTGATGTACTAATATTCTTTTAATAAAGAAAATTTATTTTAATAATTTTAAGTTATTTTTGGACTTTATTTTTGATCTATTTTGCTCCTCTTATCTTTCTCTATCCACCTTCTGATCCTCATTTTTATTAATTAAAGGAAATATTGGCGAGGACAATTAAAACAATATTGGTTAAATTTGAGGGTATTTATTTAATATTTATTTTTATTTTAGAAATTTTTTTCCTGACTTTACAAAATTTAATTTTGATTTTAAAATATAAAAATTCTTGCTCTTACATTTTCTAAAATTCAAGGAAAACAATTAAAATTAAAATGAGGAAAATTATTTACAAAAGAATATTCACACTTCTTTCTAATTGTAATAAAATTAATTTAAAAGAATTTAGGTAAAACATATTTTACTAATAAAATTTCACCCAAAAAGTATAAAAACATTTCGGAATAAAATCAAATGTCTAAATAAAAAATATTGCGCTCAGTAAAAATTTGACTAAAAATTTTACTGGTGAAAATAATTTTACTGAGAAATTATCTTTATTTTATTTTACTGGAAAATTGAAAATTTTTTTACTGGACTATTAAAAATTTTACTGGGAGAAATTTAACTGTTTTTTAACTGAAATAATTTCACTGAAAATAAAAATCGAATTTCTAAACCAAAAATAGAAATTTTACTGGTAAAATACTGAATTTTTATTGAAATAATGTTATCGAGAAATCGTTACTAATTTAGAAGTAATCATTTAAATAGAAAAAAAAATTCTTTGAAAATCTCATTAAAAATCGTAAAAATTTTAGTGGTAAAAAATTAAATTTTTAATGAAATAATTTTACTGACAAATTTTACTAACAAAGATTTAGTAAAAATAATCGAAAATTCACTGAAAATCGACAATGAAATTTTTGCCGTTTTCCCGACTTTTTCCCCAATTTTTACGAAGACATTTGCGAATTTCCGTCAAACTTAACGTTCGGTTTTTACTTCTCCCTGATATTTTCACGAATTTGCAATAATTATTCCAAATTGCCCCAGTATTATCTCGGTGACTTATTTGCGAAATTTCCTAATATTCCGTTCTAATATATTTCCCAACCTTATTCCGACCATTTATGTGACCTTTGTCAACAAGACTTTTCCGACAGTATCAAATTCCTAATGACTTTTCTCAATTTTTTCCTAACTTTCAGATATTTCTTGATTCAAAATATTACTTTCCTAAATTATTTTCATGTCTTTTTTCCGAGGTTTTCTAAAATGCAAGAGATAATATTATAATTCAGGAGATTTATAGAGTTAATTTAAGAAATTAACTTTCACCTTGCTTTATTTAGAATTATTAGATTTTAATTCCAATTTTATTAAATTAAAAAATCAGGGATTGTTATCAATCTTTCTCGTCATTCATCTTTTGAATTGAGATTTCCTTAATTTTATAATAAAGAAAAATGAAATTTAAAAACTTAATAAAAGTTCGATAATTTCGAGACTGCATTTCACATTGAGGATATTATTTAAAAAATGTCGTTTCATTTAAAAATTCATTAAGAAATACCCAAAATAAAATTATTTTCTGTATAATAAAATCTGCTGAAAAATTCATGTACAAAATTGGAAAAATTCATGAAATAGATAACCCCTTAAGGTTTTTATTTCATTTACTCAAATAGATCATCCCTTAAATGAATCTTAAATAAAATTTTAAATTTTCCGGAAAATTATGAGATTATTGCAATTTGCAATTTATTAATTATAATATCTGATTTGAACCACCATCAAAATTCGGAGGTTGATTTTTTTTTAAATTCCGAGAAATTAATTTCTTCCCTTGATTTATGCTTGAGAACAATTCTGTGAAATGTGAAATTTCCTGAAAGAATGATTGATGATTTTTATTAAAATTATTAGATTTCGTGAACTCAGACTTTCGACACCGTTTTAAAAATATTACTTGCTAGACAACCCCTTAGGGTTATTTCGATATCAGTTCAAATAGGTCCTCTAAATAAATCCAAAATAAATTTTTTTAATTTCAAATTTTCCGGGAAATCACGAGAATTTTTTGAAAATTTGGAATTTATTCATTATGTTCCACTTGAACCCCCACCAAAATTCGGGGGTTGACATTTTTTTTAATTTCGAAACGTAATTTCGTCATTATTTATTTGCGGATCATTGTGCGTAATTAAATTCCTATCATCCCGAAGAAAATATTGGAAATTCTCCATCTATCTCTGTTATTGAAATATATGAGGTTTTAATGATCTAATTTATGATAGGGAAATTTCATCCAAATCGACTATTTCAATATTTCAAAATTTGAATTTAAATATTTGATAAATTCAAAATAATTTATAACGAAAATTGATTCCAAAATATTCAAGAATTTTCATAAAATTCAAATTCCGGAAAAGTAATGAATTTCTGAAGGAAGTAATAAAATCCCCGTTTTTTCTTTGTTCTACAATTTCTTTTCTGTGCCCTTAGGTTTAATTTCGCATCATCAAATGTCTGTCTGTCTGTCTGATATTAATTTTTTAATTAACTATCTTAGAATTTGATTTTTGACGAAATTAAAAAATATATGTTGTCATGAGTTCACTCCAGTTAGCCCCGAACTCAGTTTTAAATTTTTCTATTAAATCAGGGGATCAATTTATTGATAAAAATTTTTTCATATTTTCCTCATTTCTTCGAGAAGTGGAAAATCTAATGACGTAGAATTGTTCTCAAATAATCAAGTAAATTATATAAATTCTCAAAATTTGAAAAAAATTAACCTCCGAATTTTGGTCAGGGCTGAAATATCATTTTTTAAGAAATGAGAACCTTTCACAAAATCTTCGATTTTGCCTGAAATTAATAATTAAGTTGTCCAAGAATTTTCTTCGGGAAATGGAAAATCTAATGACGTAGAATTGTTCTCAAATAATCATGTAAGTAAATGAAATTCTCAAAATTTGATAAAAATTAACCCCCGGATTTTGGTGAAGGTTGAAATATTAATTTTTAAGAAGGGAGAACCTTTCGCAAAATCGTCGATTTTACCTGAAAATAATAATTAATTTTTCCACGAATTTTCTTCGGGAAATGGAAAATCTAATGACGTAGAATTGTTCTCAAAAAATCAAGTAAATAAAATAAATTTTCAAAATTTAAAAAAATCAACCCCCGAATTTTGGTGAGAGTTGAAATATCAACTTTTAAGAAATGATAACCATTCGCAAAATCCTCGATTTTGCTTGAGCTTAATATTTAATTTTTCCAAGAATTTTCTTCAGGAGATGAAAAATTAGAAAAATTAGATTCCAAATTAATAAAGGAAAATTAAATTATTTAGAAATTCCCTGATTTAATTCTCGAATTAATCTCCAGAAATATCATCTCCAATACTTTCTCCCCGACATTTTAATTGAAAAGTACCGTAAAGGATAGGAAGGCCGGAAGGCAGAAATATTTGTATCATTTTTGTTACTAAATTTAAAATAAAGCTATCTCATAATGATACCATATGATATGGGGTGATAATTAAAACATGATAAATTATTGATTAAATTGTCGTAATTAAAATTCCTGTCATGATTATAAATGAACTCGCATACCCTAAATAAAACCTAACGTATGTTAATTATTATTATGAGATTGGGGTGTATGATATGTAATATCAACGTTTCTTATAGAATATCTTAAATTTATTATACCTCGTTAATTTATATTGAAGTGATTAACGAGAGTAAAAATAAAAACTACAGCAATTGACACAAATACAACTTTAAATATATAATTCCTAACAAACGTTAATTATATTTTAAATAATATAACATGTCGAACATGAAAATTATCCAATAAAATTTTCCACCTAATAATAGTCAACGAACAATGAACGTATAAATATAATATCAACAAATAAAAAATAATTTCCTTTTTTTATAGTTTTCCATATAATACACCGAATTTCCCTATTGCACGATTTTTAAAAAATTCGAATTCTCTCGCTAGACGATTTTTCTCGACTCCCTGGAACCTATCCACTGCGGAAAAAAAGGATATTCTGTATATTTACTTTATATTTATATACGTAGAAGGTACATAAAAAGGAAACTCATTTTCCTGTAAGTAGAGAAAATATCCGCACGTTCAGTCATAATATGAAATACATTAAAGTTATTGTATACAAATCGAATGTTCATAAATAAATAATAAGAAATAAAAGAGATCATGAAAATGGTCATTATACCGCTTTTCTTTTATTTTACAATCATCATCAGAAAGTTACAAGGATGAAAAATCATAAAAAATCGTAAAGTTATGGTATATCCTATAAAAGAAAATTATATCAATTTTATTACAGGATAATAATAAAAAAGAATAATTTTTCCTGAAATGATCTAAGGTATTTACGGCTTTGATTAATGAAGACATATTAAAAAGAAAATCTTCGCCATAACATTTTTGATATCAAAAGGAGATGGTAGAATTTTCCATTTTCTTCTTTTTTTTTATTAAAAATTCATTTGATTAATTAGGTTGATTATATTTTAAGTAATACAAACAAAGAAGGAAATTGTTTGGTATGGTTGGATGGGTGGAATGGGATCGAATGAAAATGGGTGAATAAGGAAAACAAAGATATGAAAAATACCTTGAGGACATCGACGGCTGGTCCCTGTTTATTTTTCCCATTTTTTTTTCGCTTTATGAATGGAATTGAGATTATACTTTTCAGACTTTTCGCGGTTAATTATCAGTAAAATTTTCTTCCCATACATTTTCTAACTTGAGGCGTTCTTTTTATCTCTTCATTTATAATTGACTTCAAAATTCTTTTCCTGAATATATTTTTTTTTTGTTATTATTATTTTAATTATGTTTCAATTTGTAAAGAATCTTTTTTTCTTTCGTAATTTTTAATCTTCTCAAGACAGTAATCTTTTTCAGGATTCACATCATTGTGTTAATGGAACCACCATGTACATAAAGTATCCCATATAAAATTAAAAGTTTCCGGGGTGGGTTTGGACGGTTTTCCTACAGTAATATCAAATAATTTTTAGTTTCAAACATATTGTGGGAGATGTGGATGATTTAATCATGAGCCCTCGTTACCGTAAATTTAATTACTTTTTAATTAAAATAAAAATTTTCAACAGGGAAACGGGAAGTTATTTATGTTAGGGAATTCTCAGTTTCGGGTATAATATAGGTCGAAAGTGTAATTCTGTTTGAAGTACTTAATAACCAAATAAAAATATATGTATACTTACTTATAGGATTTATAAGAGGACGTATACCATGTATATAAAAATAAATAATTAAAATATAATTAAACCAAAAATTTTCATAAAAGAAAATTTTATTAGAATTATAATTTTCGGTAGAAAATCAATGAAATGTTAAGAATTGTTTTAGTAAAATATCTACAAATAATTTAATTTAAAATTAATTCAAAAGAAATTAGGGAAGACATATTTTACAAATAAAAATTCACCCAAAAAGTACAAAAAAGTTTGGGAATGAAATCGAATTTTTCTAAGTAAAAAAAATTGTGCTCAGTAAAAATTTGACTAATAATTTTACTGGCAAGAAATTTTTACTGAGAAATTATTACTAATAGAATTTAAAAATTTCCAATTCCTATAATCAATTAAATAGTCAAAAAAAATGTACATAAAATCTCAGTAAAAATCGAGTTTTTAAACAAGAATATTTCGGTCAGTAAAAATTTCTTTATAAATTTTACTGGTGAAATAATAAATTTTTACAGAAATAATTTTACTGAGAATTTATTACTAAAAATATTTAAAAGTTTTTAATTCAAATTTGAATTAAATAGTCAAAAACAGATTTACTTAAAAAATCAATAAAAATCGAATTTCTGAGCCAAAAATATTTCGCTCAGTAAAATTTTTACTAAATATTTTACTGGAAAAAAATTAAAATTTTACTGAGAAATCATAACCAACAAAATTGAATAGTATTTAATTCAAAATAATGGAATAATCAGAAAAATGTAGTTAAAATCTCAGTAAAAATCGCATTTCTAAACCAAAAATATATCGCTCATTAAAAATACTAAATTCCAATAATCAATTTAATATGCAAAAAAAATGTACTCAAAATCTCAGTAAAAATCGAGTTTCTAAAGAAAAAATATTCCTCCTAGTAAAAATTTGACTAAAAATGTTTCTGGCAAAAATTAAATTTTTTTTTACTGAGAAATATCACTAACAAAATTGAAAAGTATTCAATTTAAATAATAAATAGTACGAAAGAAATTCATTGAAAAATTCAGTAAAAGCTGAATTTCTAAAAAGAAAATATTGCGCTCAGTAAAAATTTGACTGCTAAAATATTAAATTCTTGACTGAAATAATTTTATTGATTAATTAAAAAATTTTTTAATTGAATTGAATTGAATTGAAATTGAAATTTCAGTAAAAAAGTGATTTACTGAAAATCACAAATAAAATTTTTGACGTTTTCGCGATTTTATTTTCTCGAATTTGTCACAATTTCTCGACTCATCGTTCGATTTTTGCTACTTCTCCCCGATATTTTCACGGATTTGCTATGATTCTTCCAGATTGTCCCAATTTTTACCAGTATTTTCACTGGCAGTAGTAACTCTTTTGTCTGTATGT
>JANTOP010014073.1:0-14491 GCA_027564815.1 Symmerus nobilis | reverse complement strand
TACACTTCAGAAATTAGGAACAGAATTATCTCTCGAAATGGAATAATGTTGGAACGTTTTGAGTATGATAGTCTTGTAGATAACTTAGATATTTTCCGGGACATTTTCTTCGGCAACCGGAAAATCTGGTTAGGTGAAAACAAACCTAAGCGTCAAATGAAGAAATTGTGGGACAAATTGTTCCATTGAAGTCATCCCCTGATTTTAGGGGGTCGATACACTGTGTACCTATCAAAAATGGACACTTTCTTGAAAAATTGCCAAAATTTTCCGAAAAATATAAAATTTCCAATTTTTGAAATGGAGTTGAATAGATGATAATTTAGGTCATCCATCACCTTATGTAGGTCAGGGGCTCCATTCACAACTAAATAAAATAAAAAAATATTAAAAATCGACTTGTAAAAAATACAATGAAAACGATTTTTGATCGAAATGTTCTTCAGAACTTTGGATTTTAAAGAATATTTCTGTTTATTTTATAGAATAATTAATTTTCCGCACAATTTTCCTGAACAATTGAAAAATATGATTACAGGAAATTAAACCTAACGCTCCGATAAGCAAATTGTAGAAGAGACTTTTTTAAAAAATTAATCGCCTGATTTTAGGGGGGTCGACATAAACGGGCAATAGAGAAATTGGTAATTTTCTGGAATTTCGGTAGGCATTAAATAAGCGGTGAGATTTACCAACACCATGAGGTTAAAAATCCCCTTAAATGTTACGATGAAATAATTCAATAAAAATGCTTTATTTTTATGAAATGCTCCAACAATTTTTTATACAAAATTTGTTTAATCTAATGATGCCAAATTAATGCTGAAACATATTTAAAGTAAAGATTTTTTTGAAAATCAATGTATTTTTAAATACCGGTATACCGGTAACACCGGTATCATACAAAGAAAATACCGAAATACCGGTATGATTTTTACCGTCCGGTATTGTATTCTCTAGTTGGGTGATTCAAATGGTAATCAGATAGGTTGTTGGAAGCTTTGTGTAACTTTGCCAGTGGAACGATTAGCTGAAGTATGACTATACTATAAACCAGGGGTGGCCAAAGCGTCGACCGCGGCCGACTGGTCGATCGCGTAACAATTCCTAGTCACCCGCCTTTCTGATAGGTACACGTCTCTAATGTGCCATTCCAAGCACCGTGCGTGACAAGCCTTTCGACAGAGACAGAGACAATGCTCTACAATCTCGAAATCTACAATCTAGAGATTGATTTCATTTGATTGGAAAATGGCAAATACAATATATTTTTTAAAAGTTCCTATATTTCTTTTAAATTCTTGAATTGTCAACCAAATTTTGGAAAATCAGGAATCTTTTAAAATTTTAAAGACTCGAACTCGGCGAGTATTGGAACTGAGTCCCGAGCCCGTGTAATGTCCCAAATATTCGGCGAGTCCGAGTTGTCTCGAGTCAAGTCCAGAAATGCTATAATAAATTCAGGGGGAAATAGTTCGTTCTATTTCAAAGATTTCTGTTCAATTTTCCGGAAATTTAGGTCCACCATGATGGGAGATAGGAAATTCAAATATTTTCGTAACACAATCAGTGTTTAGCCTGAAAATGCTGTCACAATTTTGAATTTACTTCAAGTTCAATTCTTGAATTCGATTTTGGGATTTTAAATATCTATGTTGTGAGGGGAACCCCGAACATGTGGTATTGATGGCTTATCTCAGTTTAGGAATAATTCTGCAAAGGGGAGAGTGGGGCAAGATGGGATACCTAAGGTGGTATTACAAATAAAACGTCGTGTTTTTATATTACAAATTAATTGTAATGCAAGAATAATTTTCTGTAAGGGGACTCCGAAAATCAGGTCCCAACGGCTGAATTTTCAAAATTTTTAATTGAAAATTTCACAAAATATTGTTGAAATATTGATCTTTGATATTCTGAATAGTTTGAATAAAAAAATTCATTTATTATAATTTAAAAAAAATTATAGAAAATATGTTTTTTCAAACTTTGAAATTAATAATAAATATTTAATAATATAAAATTTTGAGCGAAGAGGGCTTCCTCGTAAGATGGAGCCTGGGGTTATACCCCCCCCCCCCCCCTTATAGATCAGCCAGACAATTGGAACAGCCACCTTTCTTAACTCACTCCTACGAGCTATTACAGCCTACATATAAACGGACTTCAATTCGCCGCAATCAGTGATCTGTCAAACAGCTCTAATATTATTGTTTACAATTGAAATTAATCTTGTTTTGATTTTGAATCAATTAAATTCAATATTTCATATAATAATGGATGTTCTTGTAGAGAAAAGAGGTGAAATATATGAAAATCACGAGGGAAAATTAATATTCGTCTGCTGTTTATGTGATCAAGTGAATTTGGGATTTAACGAAGTTGAGAACCATTTACGGGAACACATTCCCACTGTTTTCATCGAACAACAAATCAAAATAGAAAGAGATGGCCCCCTGCAATATGAAATCGTACCGGACCGTTTAAAAGAAGTTGATTATTCTTCGAAGATCGATGATAGTTTAGCCGAAATTCGAGAATCGAATGGGAAGCGGAAGTATTTGAATGTTCCCTGCATTTACTGTTCCCAACGCTTTCCGTGTTCAGGTTTACGGGATCAACACATTTCAATAAAACATTTAGGAAGCCAATCACCATTCCGTTGTTGTCATTGTGATATCCGTTTCCCCGATGAACGGAATTTTATATTTCATATGAAAAGTCACCAAAAAGGAAACAATATCGAATGTCCGGCTTGTGGCCAAGTCATGAGTAATATAACCGATTTAATGAGGCATATTGATGGTAGAACGGTAAAGACATTGCGTCAGGACCATGTTAATGAAATTGAACCAACTAGGGGACGGATCGTGGAACCTGTTATTAAATTCAATTGGAAAAGTGAACGGAAACAGTTAACATGCGATATATGTAATCGAATTTACTACAGGAGACGTGATATTGTGGATCATCTACACACCCATTCCGATATCAAACCATTGAAATGTCATATTTGTGGTCGAGGCCTTGCCAACATTGATACCCTACAAATTCATTTACGACGCCACCTAAATATAAAACCGTACAAATGCAGTCGATGTCCAATGACATTCTGTTCGGGTACCGAATTAACAGTTCATACACGCTACCACACCGGTGAACGGAAATATATTTGTCCGACTTGTGGGAAACAATTTACCACCTCATCGAATCTTAGTAAGCATGTGCGGTCCGTACATGATCTAGAGAAAAATCATATTTGTACGTATGAGGGATGTGGCCGTACATTTTTTGCGAAACGAAAGTTTATCTACCACATGCGAATTCATACCGGCGAAAAGCCGATAATGTGTAATTTTTGTGACTGCAGATTTGCAACACCAAAAAGTTTGGCGACACATATGAGACGGGAACATCAGTAAAATGTAATTTTGAATTTATTTAATTAGAAAATAATATTAATTCTGTCTAATTTTAGATTATCTATAAACTACCGATGTCAGGACCTTGGTTATTCTCCTAAAACAAATTAATTCAACACAAAATATAATAAAAAATATTATTTATTCAATTCTTTACAATGTGAACCCTTCATATGTTTATACAATGATTTTGGATTGGCAAATGTCTTGCCACATGTCTTAGATGTTAACGGTCGTTCACCGGTATGCGTTCGTACATGGATTGTCAGTTCATTCTTACTGAAATACTTCATCCGGCAACCTTTATATTCACACATATGATTCCTTTCTTTGTTATGAACGTACCGGATATGTTTACTTAAATTAGACGCCGTTTTGAAGCCACGGCCACAAGTAGAACATACATACATCCTTTCACCCGTATGCGACCGGATGTGAATTCGTCGATCGTCGAAGCTACAGAATGCCTTCGGACATTGATGGCATTTGTATGGTTTAATCTTCTCATGTCGTCGTACATGGACCCTTAGAGCAGCCATTTGTGCGAACCCATTACCGCATATATGACATTTAAGTGGCTTATCTTCTAAATGGGTCCAAATATGGACTCTTATTTTGTATTTATGAGTGTACGTCCGACCACATTGCTCGCACTCAAATGTTATGGGTGTTTTTCGAATAGCTGGCTTAAGTTTCGGTGCTTGCGGACTCTCGGCATCAATACAGGTTGAATTGGTTTTCTTCATCACCTGACCATCGCCCAGAATGGTATCAGTTTTAAAATTTGGCCAATCTTTAAGTGGTTTATCCGAAATTAATTCATTATTTACAGGTTTGAATTCCGATTGTAATTCATTCAGTTCGACGTGATCCAAGTTTTCCTCGACTTTTATGAAGATGGGGATATGAGTTTTTAAATGAGCCTCAACTCCCTCCAGTCCCGAATTGATTTCATTGCAAATACAACAAACAAATATTAACGATCCTTCTTGGTTCTCGAATATTTCACCCTTTTTATTCAACAAATCCATTTTTTAAGAAATGACTTACTGCTTCCAATTTTCTCCTGCGTCTGAGAAAAAACAACAGGAAATTTTGGTCGTTTTTATCCTAGGAAAACTAAAGAAAATCTGATTTTCTTTCGATTTTCGAGCGAAATAATTCGATCGAGAAAATATTGTTTATTTACATTTGGAACTGTCAAATATGTATCAGTGATCACAAATAGCCAAGTTTAATTGTTAGTTACTATTAGGCCGAATACACATTTATAAATGTCCAGCAAAAGAAGTCAGCTTTTACAAAAATTGCTAATTAATTGGGGTGGGGGGAATAAAGTTAATTCGGGGAATAAAACACATATTATCAAGAATTTTTTTTAACGATACAGGTAATGCTGGTTTATTTAATTATTTTTCATTTAATAATAAAACATCTGAATGATATTTTTTAAATTTTATTTGCAGAATATTGATTAATAAGCCGTTGGCTGGAAATCTCCGCAAGCGCCTCGAAAAAAAATTGTTTTGCAGTGTGCGCTATAACTCGTTCCTGGATCATCTGAAACAAAAAAATCAAAAAGCCTTTATTAGGTGAGATCAGCGACGTGCAGTCGAGATATCTCCATGAGGTGCGCGGAATTTTATGGTTTGTTGTTTGGGAAATTTCATCGATTACGGATTTTGAAAAATCTCCAGAAATATTATATTATATTCCTAATTAAAAGCTTTCGATGAGCTTTTGGGGAGTTTAATTTAGTTTAATTTATTTAAATTTTAGAAACGCTTTTGTAGGAACATTTATAGATTTGATTAGGATTAAATTAATCAGATAAAAAGTGAACCTTAAAATGAATATAAAAAAATGTGAATTAAATGATTTCGGTAAACTTTCGAGATTTTCGTAGATAATGTTCCAGAAAATATGAAATTTCACTCAAAATCAATTAATTAGATGAATAATTGCTATAGCATTTTATTTAACAAGGTTTAAGAGCCGGTGGTTGACCACACTTGTTCTCCTCTAAAGCCGCAAATTACCGACATATTTGCTGCTTTTCTCAGATAGCTGGACATCGAAATAGCAGCAAGTTAAATAAGAATTCAGAAAAATTTATGAATATGACTAGAAATTAGGTGGAAAATTTTGAAAAAATTATTAGAATCGGGATACAGTCAACAAACAGACAGAAGTCTTTAACTTTATATTAACTAATTTGGAACAAAAATTGATCGATTCTTTTTGATTTTTTACAATTAGTTATTAGTAGATGATCATGATCAATATCTAAATTTCCTAATTTAATCATTTCTGGGAAATTGTATTCATTTTTCTGAAGAGTACCCGTTTTTCCGTTGTTTTTATATATCGGACGTCCTGAAACCAGGTGTTCCTCCATGTACCCTTACTTATCTGATCGAATCTTTCAAGATTTTTTTGGTAGTCTACCGGAAGGAATATGGTTGAAATGAAAATGAGGAAATTACCGTAATGAATCAGAGAATAAATCGTATAAAAAATTTGTTAGAAAAAATAAACCCCTTAATTTCAATTAATTAAAATGATCCCCAAAATAATGGAATGGATGGACATAAAAAAATTACCAATTTCCAGAAAATCGATTAGAAAAAATTCAAAAACAAATTATATTTCAATATTTTGAATTGGATTTGATTAAAAGATTAATTTTTCTATCAAACAAAATGAAAACCTTAAGGTGTTGTCCCAAAAATTATATTTTAAAAAATAACGTCAAAAATTTGGTTCCTACAATTCCAATCATCTTTATCGATTTTCTCGGGTTGATTTTTGAAATACGTGTTTTATTTTTACTCATTCCAATCGAAAAATTAACGAACGATATGTCGCGTCACAGGGTGAAAATTAACCTTTATGAGGGGGTAGTTCCAATTAGAAAATAGCAGTCGCGTGCAGTTTAATGCGCAGAAGGCGCAGAGCACATCTTCTCCATTTCCTTGGGATAACCATTTTTAAAATGTGTGTGTATAGTTAGTTCTTCCAGATCATCCATTAAATGATTCTACTACGAAACTTATAAAATTATCCAATAAGTAATAAGTTTTCTATCTTGTTCTAGCTTTCTCAAATTTTCTCTTAAATTATCCGCCTTCTTCTAGACTTTTTATTGAATTTTTTTTTTCAACTTTCCCGTATTTTATGTCTATAGACATTTGTAGCTATAATCTGTCTTGCCTCATGACAAACAGTTAGATGGGCGAATTAACGAGTTATTCAATTCTATGGAATTTTTCCACTTGGTTCTATCTTGGTCCCTACTTCTATACTTTTCCCGATTTTCTCTAATTTATCGGAATTTTTCCTAGAAATTGTATTTATACCAATTTTCACCTATTTTAATTTGATTTTTTCCGACATTTTTCTGAAATTTTTTCAATTTGTCTCGACTTTTCCCACATCTTACCGAACTTTATCCAAATGTTTCCTTATTTTCTATAATCGACTTTTCCATATTTTATATACGTTTCATCAATTTTTCTGCCCCTTTGTCTAGAAAGGAATATCTTTGACGATATTTTCACAAGTTTTCTTGGAACTGTTAGATTTTTCCCGGGTTTAGCAAATTTTTCTTTATCTTTTCCGACTTTTCCCGACTTTTTTTAATTTGTTTTAAAATTTAGCAATTTATTTGATTTTTTTTTTAATATTTCTTGAATATTAAATTTATTTGAATTTATTGAATTCTCTGAATATCAATAAATTAATTCTACTGCCACACATGTTCGTTGTTTTCCTATACTTTTCTATCTTACCCCAAGTTATTTCACCCGTTTTCAATTGGATTTTTTGGGAATGGGTTCTATAGAAACGGTTAAGAGGAATAATATAATCTAATTTAACCAAAATCGGAACGTAGGGTTCTCTGATATCTGAAATCTGATTATCCCCCATTTAGATGCGTTTCAAAATTTCCAAATTTTAAATTTTCGGGGAAATTAAGACCATATTTCAAAAAAGTGTCCATTTTTTATAAGACACTCTGTATCGATCCCCCTAAAATCAGGGAATGAACTTTATGGAAAAGTTTATTTCTTAATTTCTTCATTTGACCCTTAGATTTATTTTTACATAACCAGATTTTCCGATTTCCAAAAAAAATTTGCCGAAAATTTAAGTTTTCCACAAGATAGCCAGAAAAATGAAAAAATTCAAAACGGTTGATTTTTTAAAAAAAATTTCTTTATAAAGTCTCGTCGTAAATAACTTAGAAACATTTTCCCATTATCAATTATAGCAAATTTCTGGACAAATTTGGACAAATTCTGGATTTGTACAAATCGAATTTTATGAGGATTTTAAACATATAAGTTTGTAGGTGACCCTCTGATCATAAAGTATTGATAAATCACGTAGCTCTTCCCCTATTTTCCATAATCACATTTTCCGATCCCTTAAAAAACTTTAGTGAAAATTTGAATTTAGATTAGGGTGACAATTTTCTTAGTTTAGTCTTACTCGAAATTGCTAAGAGTTTGATAATAAAATGCTGCACATTTCTTGAAAATATTAACTGCACGCCGCTGGAAAATAGGAAAGTAATAAAAATTTAAAAAAATCTTCAATTTTCTAAAATTAAAACGATTTTTATATAAAAAATATCAAGAGTTTAGAGCTATGGGCATCTATGTAAATAATTGTTTAGCTTCCGCGTACACCTCTTATTTTGACAACTTTACAGTTGAAAATATCTACACGTTACTAGTGCGGTGACCCATTAATTGTCTTCATCAAATGAAGTGTCAATTAATTGAATTGGGAGGTGATTTTTGTGGGCCGAGTTTGTTGATTTTCCATTCAAATAAAAAACGAAATTAATATCAAATTAAAAATGAAATAAAATGTGTAGAAATAATTTAGCCATGTCCAGTTATTAAATTAGTTTAAATTAAATAAATTTTTGTGATAAAATTCCACGGATAAAAGTTACGTGGTAAGTTGAGCTTGAACCAACAATACCCGTTCAAGGTGGAAGTTGAAACATTTTTTGGTTCTCTTTGTATTTTTTGACTAATTTATACAAATTAGCTAAAATAATTAAATCATCAGCATATTACCTTGGCATTTAATTTGGATGAAATTTATTCGGCGACGTAGAATGAGTACGAGCTATTCAGATGTCCCAATTGGGATTCGATTTATCCAGAATTGTTGTTCACGAAATGTTAATCGGACGGTCAGGTAAGTATTATTCAATTCAATCCGAAAACCGAATGATCAATCCCATATTTTTCCTATTCCAGATATAAATTTTCCGTACTTGCTCTCACTTACTTGGCGTACACTTGTTACCATTTGACACGGAAACCAATATCCGTCGTTAAATCAGTATTACATCGGAATTGTTCGAAAATTCAACTTCCAAATGATTTTAAACTGTCGGCAGAAGCGAATGAAAGTACATGGTGTGATTATCCACCGTTCGGTAAGCTGGATTTAATTATTCTCGATGTGGAATCAACTCTTACTAACACATTTCATTTTGATTTATTTTATTAGCTTCAACAGATTTCTTATTCACCCATAGACATTCTCTTATTAGAAGGGGAATAAATACAGAGCTTAAATAAATTGTCTATATTTAATTCCCGGACTTACCGACTGGGAAAAGACTCAATTTATTTATTGGAGGACAAATTGAACCTTCACCTCTATAAAACATTTCTAATTGTCATTTTCCCGGAAACTAATTTCCTGATTGTTTTTATCGCTTGCAAATTAAATTCATATCTTGCAAGCACAAAGGAAAATGACACGTATACACGTTTATTCTTATTATCTATTTGTTTGTACTCGTAAAATGCAAAAAAAAATTGCGATATTCTTATCATAATACGTTCATTCAATTAATCAGGTCGGATTGGGTATTTGTTTATTATTTAATTATCTAAAACAAATAACTGCAATTTCTACATTCTAAATCTAATTATTTTAATTATTGTATGGCTGTATATCGATCTGTATATCTGTGTAAGAATTGATTTAAACTGTTCCCAGAGTTCATGGTATTTTTAATTAGAAAAACGACATAAGATTAGCTTTTAAATATTTCGTATTCTAAAAGTAATTACCGTCCAACGAATTGTGATAATAAAATACAACACATTGAACAGTGGTGGATACAAATAGGGGGCCAATTGAGTGTTGTACGGTCTCCGCAGTACGACAATCATATTTCGGACGTAGAAAGCATTCAAAAGAGATTCAGAGAGAGAGAGAGAGATCTTCTTAAGAAAGATCTTAAATGGTTCATAGAAAATCTGAAGAAATTGAAAGTAGTCGGGAAAAATTGGATAAATGTCATAAAGTCGACAAATAGTAAGGAAATTTCTGAAAAACCTAAGTATAACCGGAAGTAAATTTATAGAAAAGTTTATACAAATTCTGGAAAAAATGAAAAAGTCTGGAGAAATCGTATAAATTTCGGAGAGTCTGGAAAAGTAAAAAAGGCGGAAAATGGACAATAAATTCAGTCGTTTGCTTATCAATAGTTGATAGTTTCATAACGTCTTCCGATTTTGTCTCAAATTTGATTTTTCCTGTTTTTATCTCCAACTTCTTTCTAACTTTTCCCCTTTTCTCTGATTTTTCTCACATTCTATTCGAATCATCCCAGCCTGTTGGATTTTTCCATTCTATATTTCCTAGATTGATACACGACCCATTATCCGACATCTTTCTAGTTTCAACCTTTTCAGATTTTTCTCTGAATATTTCTCGTATTTTACTGAATTTCTCTGATTTTTTTCCAATTTTCCGACAAGATCTCGATTTTCTAGACGATTTTTTTAGAAACATTTCCCCTACTATTCCCAAGAGTTACCTGACTTGCTCTTCTCGGACTTTTTCCCCATTTTTTTACGACTTTTACTGACCCAACATTTTCCAGACTTCTTCTTGATCTTTTCAAGATTGCTTCCAGACTTTCTTAATTTTTTCTCTATTTTTTCTAATTTTTCTAGACTTTTTTTAACATTCTCATACACCAACCTTGTCCCGATTATTTCTGACCATTTACGAATTTTTTCCAACTTCATGTGGCTTGTAACAGTATTAACTGATTTTTCCCTAATTTTCCTAATATTTCTACGGCATTTCTGATTTTTACTTAACATTTTCCCGATTTCTCGACTTTTCTGACATTATCGCGTCGTTCTCCCGACTTTTTCCTGACTTTACCCAAGAATTTTCAAGCGGTTCGAACTTGTACCCGTATTTTTCTGCTCCTCCCGCAATAGGAACTTTTCCCCGACTTTTCTTAACTTTTTCCGAGTTTTTCCGAATTTTCCTGATATTTTAGCGGCTGTTATCTGCTTTCCCGGATTTTTTCCCGACATTTTAAAGGTTGAAAAATGGGAAGAAAACCTTTTAAATCCCAAAATGTATACCTGGGATATGGGGGAAGTATTTATTGGGTAATATTTTTCATACCTTGCAGGTAGATTGACCGCAGCGAACCAGATAGGTACGAATTCCCTAAGTAATTGTGCACCCCTATCAAAGTGCTCTGTACCGCCCTTGTCGTTTCACCGCATAAATTAATGATAAGAAAATGATCTGTTTAACGGAACTCGAATATAAAAAAAATGTTTGATTCAGTACGGTTGGCCTGATAATTTAAAGCGATTGACCTTTGCTTTACTATCGACGACATGTGAATATTGCAATCACTCCAGGCTCACGTTTTTAAATGATATTTGACAAAGAATATTTGAATAAATTAATATAATTTTAATTATCAATTTTAGATGGTCCCGATTCAGCGGCCCTCCTCGGCACCCTCGATTCAGCCTTCCTATTTTCGTACGGTGCCGCAATGTTCTTTTCCGGTTTCGTTGCGGAACGTGTATCGCTACGATATTTCCTATCATCCGGCATGATATTATCGGGGATATTTTGTTATCTATTTGGGATAGCGAAAACGTACAACATCCATTCGATATGGTATTTTATCGGTGTACAAGCGTTAGCCGGTATATTTCAAACGACCGGATGGCCGGGCGTTGTTACAATTGTCGGCCGATGGTTTGGTAAATCGAAGCGTGGATTAATATTTGGTATATGGAATAGTCATACATCGATTGGCAATATATTGGGAACGTTGGTGGCCGCCTACTACGTTGAATCGGATTGGGCAATGTCATTTATAGTGCCCGGTTTTATAATGGGCGTTGTTGGATTTATTTTATTTTTATTTTTGGTTGATTCACCAGATATTGTTGGGTGTCAGGAGCGACCCGTACCGCATGAACGACGAACCGCTTACAGTCGAGTTGAGAGCGGATCGGTATCGGATGGATCGGATGTAGATGATACTGATATTATAGTTGGTGAACAGGTAATTGAAGTACCGGAGTTTTATTTCCAAATGATTTCTGGGATTGAATTAAATATTCGATTTGTAAATTTATTTTATTAATTTGAAATTACCATTTATTATTTATTTAAATGTATTTTTCAAATTATGCATGATTTCATTTTTAAATTTAAGGAGATTAATCCATCAATGCGAACGTTACGCGGAAGTATTAATTCTGTAAGTGCATGTTTTATCCTATATTTTGTATATCCTTACCCATGAATTTTTATCTAAAATAAATAAACAATTTCACGGAAAGGATTCTCCTCTGAACTTAATAAATTTTGTAGTTAAAATTATACTAACTTTATATTTTATTTATTAAATAAATCATTAAATAATCGCCGTTTCTTTCGCTTACCTACATTTTCTAGGAAGTCAACTTTCGGCCCACAGAACGAACACCAATCATAAATCATGGTGTAACACATAATGAACCGAGAGGTGCAATTGGATTTAGTGGAGCGTTAAGAATACCGGGGGTGATTGAATTTTCACTTTCCCTATTCTTTTCAAAATTAGTTAGCTACACATTCCTATATTGGTTACCATTATACATCCAATCGTCCAGTAAATTTTCAATGATACATTTTTATCAGTAATTTTCTCTTTTATCGAATGTATTTCTTAATAGCTACACTGGACGCGGAAAGAAGTGCCGAACTCTCAACACTATTTGATGTTGGTGGTATAGTTGGAGCAATTGCAGCCGGTGTAATATCTGATTATTCGGGAATGCCAGCCCTTACATGCTGTAGCATGTTTATTGCTGCTGCTCCTATGGTATATTTATTATTATCATTGTTAGATTAAGATTAAAATTAATATTTATAGTTATTGGTGTACCAAGGAAATGCGGTACAATCATTCGGTTATAATGTACTTCAGTTATTTGTATTAGGAATTTTAGTAAATGGTCCATATGCTCTGATTACAACATCAGTAAGCGCTGAATTAGGTAAATTAATTTATAGATTGATTGTTTCGTAAATGAATTAATAATTCGAATTTTTTTTTAGGTCAACACAGTTCGCTAGAAGGAAATTCCAAGGCATTAGCTACCGTTACAGCTATTATCGATGGGACTGGTTCGATTGGGGCTGCCGTTGGCCCTCTACTAGCCGGACTTATATCCAGTTCTGGTTGGCAACACGTATTTTATATGCTAATATTATCAGATGTAATGGCCTTTCTATTTTTGGTGCGACTTGTCGGTAAAGAAATTGCACGGCGAAAACGGAATCCTCGCATTGATTAATTAGTTCCCAATTCCGTGTATTATATTATTTAGATTTTTATTTTCGTATATTTTTCTCTTATTACTTTGTGCGGGATGAAAATTAGGCTTTATTGTAATTTGTTTCCCACTTTATTTTATACTATTGAATTGTAAAACCGTTTTTAATAATTGTACAGTATCTCATAATTTGTAAGTTGAAAACAAAACAATTGTATCATATTTTGTATAAATATTAAAAGATAATTTATCTCTTGCAATTCGGAAATTTTAAATGCTCAACATAAATACAAACAAAATCATTATTTTGTTAAGCAATAAAGAAATTTCGAGATACTCGTAACGCTAAATGGCTAATAAAATATGCCTGTTCGAAATATGGAAAACCGCTTTGCTCTATCTATATTACTACAGAAGTTCCATAAATTCTACTATTTGTTGGTTTGTTCATTGTATTCTGGCGTTCGAATTCAATAGCCCAGTTTCAAACGTTATTTGGAGATGACTGATATCTCTTTCGGAATATTCTTTTCATATTTAATCAAGGTATATTTATGTAGTTCTCAGCGTCCTTGAATTCAGAAGTCTAGCTAAAAAAAAGAACAGAATTCATAACAGTTTTAGTTTTTGTATAAAATATTATACTAAAAACTGTAATCTTTCTAATTTATTACCAATTCTAGGTGTATCTTAGGTACCATCTACCTATATTTTTGCCCGCCAATTATCCAATATTCAGGGAGAATAAATAGAAAATATTAGATAAGACCATACATACGAGGTCAAGCATAGTCATCGAATCAAATCGTGAATTGTCAAATTAATCAAAAGGCCTTCAGGCGTCTTTTACATTTTTAAATTGCGATTCGACCCCCCATGACTCCCATGAGGATATATTTTTCCTATTTGTTAAATATTGGATAACCGGTGGGCATTTTCGGAAATGCATTAATAAAAGGACGATATAGTTGGAAATAGGACTTGTTTTGCATACAATGTCTCTTAGCCATATGAATTCAAATTAATTTTAGGTACTTCGGGCTGTAATTTAGGCTTATAAATTATTATTGCTTAATTTAATATACCACGGAGCCCTTAACGATCAGACTTGATTAAAATAAAATTAAAATTTGATGGCGAAAAGATAGAAATCCGACTAGAAAATTAAGGGAAAATTACTATGCGAACCAAAGAAAGCTGAAAAAAACAGCTAGAGATGGAGTGAACAGTTGGCAGGCCAAGAAACCGATTCAGCGGCCCACGAGGTTGGAAATGACATGGACCAAAGATGTATTATTTCCTAGTCTTACAATAAATGTCTTGCAGATTTTAAATAAAAATAAACTATATTATTTAATTTTTTTTTTACTTTAATTTCAATAATAATTAAATCACAGCAGTCTTTTATTTAATAATAATTATAATAATAGTTATGAT
>JANTOP010014062.1:0-14494 GCA_027564815.1 Symmerus nobilis | reverse complement strand
AATATTTACTTTTAACAATTCGGCAGGGATGCTGTCAGCACCTGGTGCTTTGCCGTTCTTTAATTGTTTAATTGCATATTTGATATCTTCACGGCTCGGTAAAACTTCATAAAACATTCTTGTACCTGGAGGACGATCGATTTGGCTTCGAACACCATCTTGGGATGGCTTGTTGAGTAGATCAGCAAAGTATTCAGTCCATCTAGCAATCTGTTGGCCTTCCATCATTAACAAATTTCCATCTTCAGGTCTAAGCAGGCGGACTGCTAAGAGAGTCTTGTTTGCTAGAGTCTGTGCAAGGCAGTAGTTTTCTCTCATGTTTTTGCTGTCAGCTGCTCGTTGTGCCTAAGCAGCGATGTTCTCGGGAAACCGTCTCTTATCCTTTCTAGTATGTTTGGAAATTTGCTTGTCCACCTCACCAAATGTCTTTGAAGTTGTGCGGGAGCCGTGTCATTTATTCATTGATTGATTTATTTGCAATTCTAGTGTTCTTCTCTTTTCTATTAGTTGCCATATGCAATCCGATATCCATTCCTTTCTTTCATAATTAATGAAACCAAGAGTGTTTTCGCCAGCTTGTTTAAATTCATCAGCAACATACCTCCATTTTTCATCAGCAATAGCAGTAGCATCTAAATGATGGCTTACAGATGCTCTGTCCTTCATGTCTGCTTTAAAGCGCTCTGTTACTAAGGCATCATTAAGCCTCGCAACGTCTAGTCTTTTGTAGTTTTCGGAGCATGTAGAATGTTAGCGGCTAGTTTTATGTGGATTTGACAGAACAATAAGTGATGGTCACTATAGGCATCATCACCTCTGCAGTTCCTAACGTCGAACAGAGAAGTTCTCTATTTTCTACTTATAGTGATATGGTCATTCCGGTTTTGTGTTCTGTTGTCTGGAGAATTATTTGGTCATTGTTCATACATATTTCTGCAAACAATTCGCCATTCTCATTCATATCGCCCAGTCCGTGTTTACCCATCAGATGTTCCCAATTTATATTGTTTTTGCCAACTTTCGCATTCACACCTACATTAAGATCACAATATCCGATTTTCTGATTTTTTCAAGTATTAAAGCCAGTTGGTCATAAAAAGCGTTCTTTTCGTCCAAAGACGCTTGTTCTGTCGGTGCGTACACTTGGATAAACGTTAGCGATCTTGCCTTTGTTCTAAAGCGAACAGTTATGATTTGAGAAGTTGCGCTTCTGCTGAGCATAAAACCAACTCCACTGCACCGTTGTTCTTTCTGCGATTTTCCGGAGTAGAGGAGAGTTTTACCGTTAGATGATCTTCTTTCGCCACTCTCTTTCCAATGAATTTCGCTCAACCCAAGGACATCTAGCCTGTATTTTCGAAATTCTCTACAGACTTGTGCAAGCTTTGTCGGCTTCAACATTGTTCGCACATTCCAGGTTCCAAATCGTATTCGTGAATTCCAATTGTCACCGGGCTTTAATTCTTAAAAATGTTTCGACGACTTTTTGACATCACTGTCAAATTTTTACAAAATTTTGAATTTTTTTTTTAGATTTTCCATGAACGATTTTGGAAAGATTTTCCAATTTCTATATAAATACTCGAAAAAAAGTACATTAGGTTCCCATCCAATTTGAGAACATTCGTGTACTACTTTCCTGAACTGTATTCGTATACTAAGCTCATAGAATTAGGTGATAAGTCGCGACGAATATATTTGGAAAATCATAACTAAAATTGGCCAATAAAAATTTCATATTAATAAATTTCCTCTTTGAACCTTATTTTCGTAATACAAATTTCTCAACTAACTTCTAATACATAAAATTCAAACTCTGGGAAATTTTTTATTATATCATAATTTTGGCCATAATTTATTAATAACTTTTTTCATAATTTCCTTTATAATTTTGTTAATTTTCTTATGCTAAAGCGACCATATCAGACTGATACGGTCCTTTGTTTCAAACAACCAATAGACGATAACCAAGTGTAACTTCGTATATAATTGTGCCTCAATCAGAAGATAAAAAATCTCTACGAATTCTTTTTGATTTTTAATTTTAGTGATAATGATTTTTATTATCAAATATTGATTATATTTGTATTAAATGGACTAATTTTCGTCACGCTTGCGGTGTATATTTAGCACATAATGTATACTAGCTGCTATATGTTAAGTCCTTTAATGAAAATTGCCTTAAAATCCAATATTATATATATTTTACATATCCGAAAAAAAACCTGAACAGAATACGCAACGGTTGGTTATATGGCGAAACGAATACAAATGCGAAAGCAACGCTTTATGGCTATACAGAAGATTGCCCAGGAAAAGAAGTTACAAGTAGATGGAGGCCAACCACAATCAGTTGGCGGTGGTGGTGGTGGTAGCGGCATGGGCGGTGGCGGTATGGGTGGCGGCAATGTTGGCGATCATGGACATGGGCATGGTCATGGTCACAGCCATGGTCATCCTCATGCACCAAAACAAACAGTGAGTAATCGTCCATTGGGTTTTTCTAACGTCCAACAAAATGTTGGTACGCGCGGTTGCTCGATAGTGGGACCCTTGTTCCAGGAGGTGCGATTCAAGGTCCACGATCCAAAGGCCCATTCGAAAGGAGGGACATTAGAGAATACAATTAATGGTGGCCGAGGCGGCGCCAGCCGGAGCGGTGACAGCGGTCCAGACGAAGAATCCGGTGGCGGTGGTGGCGGTGGTGGACCACCAGCTCCGCAACATTTAATACATCCAGGCAAAGTAAGTTTACTATTAGAATTTATTTCTATTAACTGACGAATTTATGATTGGAATTATACTATTTCTGCCAGGACATTAATAAATTGCTTGGAATCACACCATCAGATATTGACAAATACTCACGTATAGTATTTCCCGTTTGTTTTGTGTGTTTCAACCTAATGTATTGGATAATATACCTGCACGTAAGCGATGTGGTGGCCGATGACCTAGTGCTTCTGGAAGAAGACAAGTAGGAGGCCGGCGGGATCTTCAACCATATATGGACAGTTATATTGTCCATAAAAATTATAACAATATTATTCAAAAAAATATTTACGACATTTGCGACATCCCGATGTGTATTATGCTTTGGTTTGATGGCGATGCGTGCACTTTTATAGCATAATTAGATTTGTTTTTGAATATCATTTTTAATAACATTTAATAGCATGGGAAATAAAATTAATTTTTACTTAATATTTAATAATTTGATAATTATAAATTATGTGATTTTACCGAATATCTGAAAAATTAGATTTAAATAAAATTTGATTTTTTGGATATCCTGTAAATATTACATTTTTGATTATTGTATTTAATTCCAAATTGCATGCATGCGCTAATCTCTAGGCATTCGTTTTAAGTTTATGTTTAATATATAATTTTTAGCATGATATTAAATTGGTTAATAAATTAATCTATTTTCAAAAATAATAATAAATTAGTATCAAAATAATTTTATTTAAAATGTAGATTTCAAAATTTATTATAAGCATAAATCCAATTAATTTACGATTGCAATAAGTTAAGTTATAAATCACATTTTTGATAAAAATTTCGTAATTACAGAAGTTCAATTATTTAGTGCGTAATCCTACCCAATTATAATTTTTAACAAAAAACTAATTACGCACGTACAAGTAATACAAATAGATAATTTTTCATCTGATTTTATACTCCGGCTCTCTATTTCATATGATCACGGAATCAGGAAAGTTAATAAAATTCACTAGCGAAATTAACTCATGTGACGTGGAAATTAACGTGTTGTTAATTGCAGCATCTATTGGGTGTTTAAAACATATATGCCGTTCCATATACTAGGTGGTTCAAAAAGATTGGAATAAGTGATATTAGATATCACGATAGATTATTAAATAAAACAAAAAACTTTTTTTGCCTAATTCGGTTTTATTTTTCAACATACCTTCCTTTTAAGTCCATTCAGCGAGGCCAACGATTTTCTAACTCTTTTAGCCCGTCCAATAAGTAGTCCTTCGAAAGCTCTCCAAATAGGCCTCAGTTCCAGCTATGAGTTCCTCAATAGAGTAAAATCGCTTACCGATGAGTCATCTCTTCAGGTTTGGAAACAAGTAGAAGTCGCTGGGAGCCAGATCTGGCGACTGCGGTGGCTGAGGAGCCAGTTCAAATCCGATTTCGTACAATTTTGCTTGCGCGACTAACAATGAATGAGCAGGCGGATTGTCGTGATGATAGAGAATTTTTTTCTTCTTCAAACGCGGCCGTTTTTCTGCGATTTCAATTTTCAAACGATCCAATAATGATGAAGAAAATGCGCCAGTTATGGATTTACCTCTTCAAAGAATATTACTCCATGCGCATTCTAAAATACGGAGCTTATAACCTTTCCCGTCCATTGTTGTGTTTTGGACGCTTCGGAGCACTTTCATCCGGAGAAATAGTGCCGGATTAAGCCAGCGCGGGGCCTGTTGCAAATGTTATCAAGAGGCCCTTGGTTTGATTTGGGATATAAAATAAAACACACTTTTACAAACAAACTTTTCTCTATTTAATGTGAGCAAATTTTGAAATAACACTAGTCAAATCAATTTCTCTAAGTAAATCACATTCATTAAGGTAATCATGTTCATTAAGGTAAGGTTATTTAGACGATCTCGTCCCATCGTGTCACTTAACTCATTAGCAGCCAAATCTGTTTTAAGTAATTCGGCGAACTGCACAAGTTCATCGCCTAGGTTTTCCTTCAAATCGTCTTGGTAAGCACTGACGAAATTTGGAGTTCATTTCCAGATCTCTTCTGCTGTGAGAGATTTTTAACTGCCGAAGTAATCCAAATACACCAGTCACTTGATGGAACGCTTTCATGCGTTTAGCTAAGGCCGACAGTATCAATTATGGACAATAAACACCTAACTTTAAAATTTTTCTTTAGGCGTTTTTCTACAACTTCATCGATCGTAGTACAGCCGTTGTTTACACTTTGTTTATACTTGTTAGCGTTCGAAAAATGCAAAATATCACTCCGAGTAAGAATCACCCGTAACCTAGGTAACGTAGGTAACCTACCTTGCCAGAGCGCGCGGGATATTTAAATTCTGATTCTTTTTCTGCCTGGGCGCAGGGCCCCAGAAACGCGAGGCCCGTAGCATTTGCTACTTCTGCTACATGGCTAATCCGTCACAGCGGAGAAACCCATTGTGGCATTGTTGACTGTTACATGGACTCTAGTGTGTAGAAAGGTATCCATGTTTCATCCATAGCTATAAATCCGCGCAAAAACTCCGTTGGGAAATCCTGTTGGGAAGTCGTGACACGAATTCGTTTTTGATCCACTGTTAGCAAACGCGGCACCCATTGGGCGCAGAGCTTCTTCATACCCAAAATGTCATGTATGATATTAAACACACTGCCATACGACATTTTTGTGGTCTCAGCTAGCTCCCTCAATTTCATTTTGGGATCGTTCTACATAATATCATGGATTTTTTCGACGTTTTCTGGCGTACTGACATCTTTTGGGCGTCCAGATCGTTCAGCGTCATTGGTGCTTGTACGGCCACAACGAAAGTCAAAAAACCACTTTTGAATCATTTTCATCGACAGAGCAGAGTCCGGGTAATACTTAAAAACACGGAAGTTGTTTTTTTCTCACTGCTGTAACTTGTAAATGCATGAACAAAAATGGCTAAAATTTTGACATACGTCTAATAAAGGATGAATCTTTTTGTGAATGGTTCACATTAGCGCCTACAAACGCCATCTCTTAGGATTATTCCAGACTTTTTGATCCCACCTAGTAAATTTTCTTTTGGAAATTAATTTGAACAGAAAAAGATGAAGTAACAAACAAAGAAATAAAATTTCATTACAAATAAAAATTGATACTCAAAGAAAAAAAATGTGAATGATTCTAAACTTGAGGTAGTTTTTAATATTCAAACTGATAGAGAGACGCGTGGTGAGATGTAGGGAGGAGGAGTAGAGTTACTATTTTTTAATGGCTGTTTTTTGATGGAAAGATCGAGCTTTTGAGCCTTTTCTATACAAAACTTGAGCTACTCGAGCTTTTTGAGACATCAGTATAGAACCTTCACTTGCTTTAAAATATTGTTTTCATTTGTTGAAAGCTCTTATGGAACATATAATATATTGGTTTTATTATATTTAAATAAATATAAATGACTTTTGAGACAGCAAATTGCATCAATGCTGCATTTAAGTTTATTTTGGGAAATGTTTGCATGCAGCTTTCTGTTCTGGTGCCGATCCCAATTTTTTAAAATGCTTCCGAACTTCAGATTGCAGTTATAAATTTTATACCATTCGATTTCTAGTAATTTCGTTTAAAGCAAACACTCGCTTATTAAATTAGACTTTAATTATATCAATTAACAATTAAATATCGAACCTTTAACTGTAGAAATCTAAACTCAATAGTAGGGCTCCAGTACTTTAACCAAAAAGCTCGAGCCGGAAACTCTAAAAATTAATGGAAAAGTTCGAGCTTTACGCCTCGAGCTTGCTCGAGCCAGCAAATTTAAGGAGGAGTTAGAGGAGACTCAAAGATTTCAGATTAGTTTTGGGTGGTTCCTAACGGTTCTAACGAAAAGTCAACTAAGGTTGTTTGCTAGTGTTTTGTTGCCGAGACATTGAGTGTCAAATTGATGAAGTCTAAATAACTAAAAATTTTATTATTCGAAATTCAATAACTATTCCGAATTTGATGAACTAATTCACATTATTTGATAATTTATTATTTTAAACATCAAGCAATTAGGCACTCTCAAGGAAAAGTCTCCTTCGAGCCGAGCCGTCTTCGGTAACCCGTTTTAAAATTTCATTAAAAAAATTATAAATGTTCATCATTTATAAAAGTAATTATTATTTTAGGATCACAAACAGAAAGAAGAAAATTAAATACAATTTACTTATTTAAAAAATAATTTCTTATAATTATAATACATATAAGTATTATTAAGTATCAATTTTCCGTCTCGAAATAATTTAAATTTTTACTTTAGTATAAAGCAATATTAAATTCCTTTGTAAATTTGTATTGATTAAAAAGAATTCAATCTTGCTATTAATCATTCTGCTAATATTTTTATATTAATTATTAATAAATTTAAACAATAATGCAATTAATAACTAAACTGCATGTATTTTCAACTACATAACATCAAAATTATTTGTAGATGAAGTTAAGTTAAATTGTTAATTATGTGATTTACCTCAAGCAACACGTTCTAATGCAAGTATTAAAACATCTAATATATCGAAACTAATTAAGGTTAGTTAGAAATATTATCAAATTAAATTTTTTTTATTCAACACAAGAAAGTATTTCTTTTAATAAATTAGATCATAAATAAATTACTCACTTTATATTAGGAAAAAATCGAAATTTAAAACTTGTACGATAGATTTTCTACAATTAAAAGTAGTTTTGGTTTAATACAAAACTAAATAAAATTAGGAGAAAATTAATAAAAATGAAGTTTTATTTATATATTTAATTTTAAAATAATACTCCCATCGTTTTGTTTAATCAGTATCAATTGACCAACTGACTAACCATTTTCTTATTATTATTCTATGTTGAGTAGTATTATATGATTTTTAGCAATTCATTAGGACAACCCTATAATATAAGACTGATTAATTTGATTCCATTTTCTATTGCTTAACATATTTGCATGAATTTAATTTAATGTAATTATATTCTTATTTTAAGCTACTGAGGAGTTTTGTTCCTATAGGTTTTGTTAAAGCAAATTATACATCGGGATAGCAGCTGATCGAAAAATAATACATATAATTAATTATACCTATAGTAGTAAAAATTAATATTGGAGAACCAAAGGTTAACTGCATGCCCGAAACGCAAAGCAAAAGGTCTGAAGTTTCTCCCACATGTCATATTTAAATAAATACAAAGCGGAGGTCAAGACACGAGGTCTGGGAACACATCTTTTCAAACGAATAGTACGAGAAAAATTTTATTGAAATCAAAAATAAAAATAACAACATCTGGAGTGTGTGGTTTTATCACTTAAAGGCAATTTTAAAAATTGTGAAAGTTAAAAGTTAAGAAGTTACATCCATAAAATTTATTTCAAATATTTGGATATCAAAAATGAAAGCTAATTAGTCTGGATACCAACCACCAGGCAGAATTAATCATTTAAATCCTCATCGGTTATCAACCATGTTAGCAGAGATATAAAGGCAAGCATCAACCACTTCGAATTCCAGATTAGTATTTAGAGTAAAGAAATCGTTTGTAAATTATAAATAAATTAAGAAAATTAAATAATTTTATACTCCTTATATTGTGCACCGAAAAAAAAATATTTTGTAAATTAATGTCAAATAAAAAACATAATTAAACAGAAATGTATCGCGAGATGAATTCTGCGGATAATCAGTTGATTTATAAATTAATTTATATAATACTTTACAAGCTTTTCGGAGAGCAATAAATAAAACAAATAATTTAAAACTTTTATTCTGTGAATATTTATCGATTCACCAAGTTAAGATTTTCTGTAGATTTCATTTTAACATTAGGAATTAATTCAAATTATAAATATCAATTGGTAATTAATCAGAATTTTATAAATTAAAATAATTACAATTACAAATTTTCAAACACAATTTACATTCATTTGACATTAAAAGAAATTTATACTTACAACACGAATCGTACCAATAAAATAATTTGATGAATCGAACCGATGAATTGTTGGCAAAAATGAAAAAAAAAAATTAAAAAATATAAATCAGGGTATATGTGAATATTGTAAATATAAATAAATATACATATTGTAAATTATTTAAATAAAAATGATGAAAAATGATACTTATTTAAGTTAGGAAAAAATTACTAATTATTCATATTTTAATCATAACTTAATATACATATTTAATGAATTTAATACAAATTAGTTAAAGAAGTCAGTTTCTTTTCAATTATATATAGAAATAAAATTCAGAGGCGGATCGTGATATAATTATAAAAAAAAATTGATCAATTATCAGATATTTCAAATATCTGATGATCAGATGAAATGTTGTCCTCTTTTCACTATTATTAATCATTTTATTTATCACAACACCCCAATATATATATACAGATAGATTAAAATATAATAAAAAAAATAAGAAATTAAACCTACTATAATAATAATAATATTAATATTAAATGACTAAAAATCAATAGAACTCAAAACTCACTGAGGTTTTATTAAATAAAATCTAGGAAATATGGGTGAGTTAAATATTACACAAAAATTAAATTATAGTAAGTCCGGATTCGAAATATTCTGGGAATAATGAAATTTAAACTAATATTCAGATGAGATGAAAATAAATATTTAACTGCAATTATCCACAAAATAACAATTCCTAAAAATAAAATTATTACAGACATTTTTTGAATTGAAACATTTTGTATTACCCAACATAAAATATTTTAATGAGAAAACAATTAGAAATCTATATGCCGACAAGACAAACAGTTATTTCAAATGGTTTCTTGGATAACAAATTATAACTTTAGGAGAACGAAACAGCAATCTTCTCATAGCCCTCACCCCTTTATTAAATTAAATTCTAAATAAAGTCATTAACATTTTATGATTTAGTATTTACCGTAAAACTAATACAGTGGCGAGCGGTCAACATCTCCGTAAGGTGTGCAGAATCTTATATTTTCCTGGCCTGGAAAAAAATGTTAAAACGCAGAAAGTTGTTTTGACAGTTAGGTAAAAATACAAAAATTAAATATTTCGGAAAAGTTGAAATTTATCTAAAGAAATATCAGAAATTGTAGAGAGCGTCGCACCGAGAAATTTGAATATCGGACATCGCAACATTTGATCCGGATTTCCCGGTTATTTTCATCGGATCCAAAAAATTTAATGACGCAGAAAGTCAATGAAAAATATAAAAATATCAAAATTAAACTTTTCGTAGAAAAGCTCTGCAAAAACTTAGAAGCTCTCAGAAAGCTTTATTTTCCAAACCTTATTTTATACGTTTTAAAATCTATTTTCTATACAGATAAGAATCCTTTAACCAAATTTCAAATTTTCCCAAAAAAAAAGTTCGAAAAATCTCGAAAGCTCATTGAAAGCATAAAAATGAAATGTCATTTTATATAATATGGAATCGAATTTTTATCCCATTGATTAAATTTAAATGAAGTATAAAATTTTAGCAGAAAGCTTATCCAAACTATTAAAAGCTCAACGAAAGCTCTAATTTTGAACTTATTTTATAAGTAAAATAATCTACTTATCCATGTAACGGTCCATTAACGATATTTCAACCTTTTCCAAAATAAAGCTTTAAAAACCTCGTAATCTTATTGAAAGCTTAAAATTAAAATGTCATTTTATAATATATAAGTTGGAATCTAATTTTTATTTGATTCTTTATATTTAGATAAAATATGAAATTTTCGTTAAAAACTTTCTCAATCCACCGGAAGCTCAAAGAAAGCTTTAAGTATAGAACTTAATTTTTTACGTCGTCCACGCCTGTTCACGAAATATCAAAATTTCCCAAAAAAAATGCTTCAAAAATCTTGAAAGTTCGTGAAAGTATATAAATATTTATGCAAAATTTCAGGCAGATACCTGAATTTTTCAAGAAAGGGCAAACAAGAACAATGAATGCCATCATGATAATTTGCTTTCAATTCAATTCAATTCATTAAAGCTTCCGCAGACATTTTAAATTTCCACAAAGCTTTTTTACGAAAGTTTCCATTTTCATATAAAATTATTTATCGCGAGATAAAATAGATTTGATAATGAATAAAATAATATTATATTTTAATTAAACTCAGCGCCTTCTGCGCATTAGACTGCACGCCACTGAACTAATGTATTAATTATTAATTCTTACTCTAGCAAATGAAATCTTATTTGTCCAAGGTTAATCCTTATAAATCTGCTTCTTAAATGGTCCTGTTTAATATCAATCAAACTAATCAAATAACTATGGTTTAAATACAGTTTGGGATATTATTAATTCTAGATTAGTCATACCAGTAAAATCAACATAATTGAATGTACAATATTTATACATTTATATTTACTAGTCAATGAATTCTGGGTGTTTTCGGTAAAACAGTTGCAATATTAAACTTGGACTAACCTATACATACTAGTAACATACTAATATGTAAAAACTTTCTCTTTAGTTCTATATTACAACCATAAAACCATATTGACGAAGAGAAATAATCATATTTAAGTAATACTTTATTAACAGTATTACTTCCTGCAAAAATTCCAATCCTGTAATATTTTGTTACAGTTTACCAATTTCTAGCATATTTGAATTGTTCTGTTCTACATTAATTCCATAATATATTGTGGCATATTATATAAATCAAATTTATGAAAATAATATCACTAATCGATATTAAGTAGGAGATATATTTATATAATTAGAACGAAGTCACTGTTATATTAATTATAATTAATAATTAGTATCATTTTACATGAATTTTAAGCAGATAAATTAATTTTTAAAAATAATTGATTAATTAAAGTTATTTGCACTTATTCGAGCACCATTTTATTGATTTGTACTTTCACCTACATGATGAATTGAAATTAATAAGAAATATAATAAATCGACTTTTTCTTTAATTTTTTTAAAAATAAATCAATATTTAAAATCTGTAATACAAAAATCAATCAATTTCTATAAAAACAAACCACAAAAAAAAATCCATATTTCTAATTAACACCTTAATCATTTTCGAAGCCTTCATGCACTCACTAAACACAATTGATATTGTTATGTACTAAAACAAATTATAATGAAAATCTACTTTATAACCAACTAAGTAAAAGCCAACACAAACTTAATAAATAAAATTATTTGTAATACTCGATTCATTAAATTTCTATTATTTTTTTACTGATAGTAATTCACACAGAAATTAAGATTAAATTGTTATTTAATTTGATTTAAAAAAAAAATTGTATATAAACTATAATTATTTATATAAAGAAAATTAATATATAAAAATATGAATATCAAAAATAAATAGCAAAAACTTAAAAAATTAACATTACTATGATAGAATCAGTCCGTTTAATGAAATGAATGAAAAATAATATCCTCAAGCATTCATTTTAAATAAGAATTAAATATAAATATATAATATATATACTCAAAATAGGGAATTCATTTTATAAATATTATATATAAAGCATTGCATATTTAGGAAATCTGTTCTCTGCCTTAAATTAATTTGATGCTTCAAAAAATAAAATGGATTTTCTTTTTACACACAATTAGTAAATACTAACTAGTTGACAAGAAATTTATTAAGAAATATTTCTTATCATTGGGGACGCATATAAGCAATATAACTTCTTTTTATACTCTCAAAAACACAACTAGGTAAAAACGACAAATACAATTTATAAATTTAACAAAATAAATCAAACGGATTAAAAAAAAACACATATTATTAAAAAAAAAATAAAAATAATTACGAAAATAATAATGTCTATTTTAAAATACAATTATACAATACACTTAATTTACCAACAAAACACTCTGATAGCGAATAATTAAAACAAATAAAAAAATTATGAAAGTAAAGAAAATCAATTTATTATTTAAAGCCACTTTTTAATTAAAGGCTTTTAATTAAATAATATCTTTTAGTAGTTATATATTATTACAATAATATATCTTTAAAATTAAATAAATGAATTGTATATGCGATATATGATTTTATGATTAAAAAAACTTACTTCATCCTAATATTAAATTTCGAAATTACATCCAACATTAAAATTTATTAATCATATTTTAATACATCGCATTTATAATTCATTAATCACGAAATTCTAAACTGAAAATATATTATGATGTAGACGTTTAATTATAAAATGAAAATAAAACCCTATTAATTATGATAACTATAATTAAAAAAGTAACTATAACTATAAAAAAATTACATTTCAGTTTATGTTAAATACAAAATAATAATTAATTGTCGATTATGAAAAATAGACAAATTTTTCGACTTAAAGATAAAAATGTAAACCACTACCAAAAAACCGAACAAGAATTATTCTTCGGTTCTTAAATTAAAATTTTATATGGAAAAATAATTATTATAAAATTAAAAAAATTGTTTCTATTTCATTAGTTCAATTTTCGAAAATAAAATAAAATCATAGGGAAAACTGCCTGGTTTAAAAATTTATTTAAACGTTTTTTTTTACAACAATATATTTTAATGTAAATAACATATTTTGTACATATTATAATTACAATTAAAGTATTTAAAAATCCATTTATCCTAATTTCTGATTAATTTAAAATAAATGATTATTATTATAAACAATAATGTAATAGAAATTTAAAAAATTAATAATTATAAATACGAATTATAGAAAGCGTGTAGTAAATTTTATATATAATATATAAAAAAGTGAAAAAATTAAAAATAATATTAAAATAAAAAAAGAAGAAAAAAAACTGCAACAACAAAATAGTGATAATTTTTTTTTATTTTATAAATAAATAAAAATATGTATGTGATGCAAAATTAAAGTAAAAAAATTTAAAATAAACAATTTAATAAATAGTTATTGAAGAAAATGTTATAAAAAGTAAAATATTTGCTCATATTAAAATTTATTTTTTACTTAATTTAATTGATCTACTAAATACATATTATTTTCAACAAACAAATTGTTTATTTTGATTATTCAGGTAACAAATAAAAATCTATAATGGTGATGCAACAATATTTAAATTATGTGATATAATCAAAAAGAAATATTTTAAAATTTTGAATTGGATTTAGAAATACAATATTAATTTGAATTTCCATTTACTGTAATTATTGTTTTCTTACAATTTTCATTATTATTTGTGTTTGTTAATTGGTGTTTTATTTCTTTTTGTTGATTATTATTAGGTTTCTGTAGATCATAATTCATAATCAAAAACATACATAAAAATATAATACATATTTTAAATTTTGTAAATATTATATTATATTGTAGTAATTCATTTGTCCTTGTTTGTTTTCATCACTTCCTGTTCAAATTAATACTGGAACCCGTCTGAAAATTGTCCTCTTTACTACTAATTCAACTAATTGTTTTAAGGACAGAGGTTCACTTTTTTGCATTTTTTTATGAGTTTTCATGAATTTTTCGTGCCGAAACAGTGAGACTTATGGAGAAGTTCTTTTCCGTATCAGTTTTATTGATAGTTTTTATGTTAATACAAATTTTTATAAGACGTTTCGTTGCGTCGTACTCGCTTGGCATGTTAAACCGCAGGAGGCTGAATTTATCTGTTGGCCACGATTCAGCCCGTTTGGCTGATCTGCCAAAAATAAACAAATTATATTTCGGTATGTCAGATGAAACTTAATAATCTGAATTAAGATCTTTTTGAAAAAATCAAATTTAACAAAATGGCGCCATAAAAACGGATTTTAATTTTTTTT
>JANTOP010014051.1:0-14494 GCA_027564815.1 Symmerus nobilis | reverse complement strand
ACCAGACAGGGGCCTATGATTTTTACAGGTGTACCCTTTAAAAAGTTAGGATTTTTTTGTATGAGCTGAATATCTCGAATAATATATCTCTGATTAAACGAATGGAAGGCGAGGGAGGCAGTAGGAATAAAAATATAAATATTAATTCATCGATGAAGGTCCTATGTTCAGAACCTAAAGTCTACTTGAAGTACGGTTGGAAATGATGAAAAACCTACGTGTATGACAAGAACGAGTAGTACAAATAACTAGCAAAATCGAATATAAATTGCATATCGTCCCATTTACTTTGGCTCTACTTCTTATCATGGCTCCTTTTCTTCCCGTAGATTTGAGTAAAAATCTAATTCGCTGTGTTGGTTATTTCGAGTTTTAGGCCATATAAGAATATTGATAAAATAGTTAGATCTTAAAAACTGAATCCATTCGTTATTTTAGAAAAGATTTATAATAAAGGACAATTTCAACTTTGCGAAAAGTTCGGCAGGTTTGGGCAAGGAAAAACTTAACGAATATGCAAAATGTTGGAGTCTCAGTTGCCCACAAGGATTCCATAATATACGCATCAATTATTAATTGATTAGTTAATATTATAAAAGTTAAAGTTAGCTCATAACATAAATTATGAATCGAGTTTTCAAAAATATTGACAAAATTATTGCCACAATAAAGTTGATTGGTGCCCATAAACTATGTATCAACTTTATTGATCAACGATAAGGGCGAATGTTATTAAATAGTTTGCTTAGTATTATTAGCAACCAGAATTATTAATAACATTCTCGAAAAGAATACAATAATGAATCTAAATCTTTAAACTTATAGCGTACTTAATAATACTATCCCAAGCAGCAGAAAATACACCGCGGTTCCAAATAACACCTTCGATAAGTTATATGTAAGTGTTTTTGTAATGATTTTTATAATCTATGATTTTTATAAGTTACAAATTGGTAACCAAAAGTTATATCTGTAACTACAGTGCGCTTTAAGTAACTTTTGTAACTGATTTGTGTCTTATAGGTTTTAAAAAGGTTATATATGAAACTTCAGTTTTAAATTAGTTCGCTGGCGTTACATTTGTAACGATGGACTTTTTTTCTGTTAATTGTCGAAAGATCGTGCCAACAAAATACCGACGTTTTAAAAATAACCAGTAAGAGACGTGGTTATCACGTGCCTAAAAACACTGACGTTCTGAAGTTAACTAGTAAGAGACGTATATATCACGTGCCTAAAAACACCGTGGTGCTATTCAGAGCTGGGCAAATCCGGTTACAGGAACGTTATTGTACTTTTACATTGACGGTATTTACACGAATTTGAAACCTCGAATAAAGGTTCACAAATACATTTGAGTTGTATAACGGTGGCACAACCGTCTTAAAACCTCATTTTGCTACTTGGAATAACTACATACATAATTTTATCGTCTCTTATCAATGTTACCAGGCCATCATCAACTTTATTGTGGCATAATTTTTATCACACCCTTGTTAACAATGCAACATATTGTGCTCCTAGCCGTATTATGATATTTCCGGGCCCCAGAATTTTCAAATTATTAAACTTAAATTTTTGATTTGTACTTTTATTAGTTTTGGGTTTTCTAATGTACTTTGGATTATTCCTATATGGTCGTCGAACGCCGTTTTTATTAGAACATTTCGACTGATAGAACATTTCTACCGGCATTTGCGACAAATTAGCGATTGTCATCACTATCTATTAGTTTTTGTATGTTTGTATGTTTGCTTCATCAATAAATCCTAGTTTAATTTGCTACAACTGTAATTTCACTAATAACTTATGGTACGTCATTTATTGTATTATCTCGAATCCATTTTAATTTTAATTTCCGCCTAATAAAAAAAAAGTGAATTTCAAAACCGACGATTTTTTCAAAAAATGTGCTAAATAAAAATGCTTCGAAAATGATTTAGAAATGATTTGCCATCATTAAATTAGAACATTTTTTAAAAAATATTCCTTACAAATATGAAAAAAAAAATCGTTCAATTTTATTGTAATTTATACAAGGCGCTATTTTTAACGGATTTTAAATAAATAAGTTCCGACCCTTCGTTAACCCCAATAAGATTCCCTTTTCAAATTTCCAAATTTTAAATTTTACTAGATATTACAACCATTTTATTGAAAAGGGCACCGTTCTCTTCATGTACCCCTTATATCGAACCCTTGGGGTTGTTTTTAAACAGTTTTTCAACAATTTTTTCAAAAAATGTTCGCACGATTCTGGCCCTTTTTTCAATTAAATTTTATTCTGAGGATAATGGGACTTTCTGCAAATGAAAGAGCATATATTGGAGTATTAAAACAATTAAAGGAAGGTGTAGACTTAACACAAAATACAAAAAAAAAGACCTTTAAATATATTAAAGTTATAGTCCCTCACGATTGCTTTTTTCGATTTTTCGATTCTGAACAAAATGAAGGCCTTTCAAATTTTGAGTTGTCGATTTTTGGGCAACATTTTCGGATTTAAATTGCTCAAAAAAAATACTTACAGTACGAAAATTTAAAAAAGCATTCGAGAGGGACTACAAAATTTAATATTCTTCAAGCAGAAAAAAATTAAATAAAATCGGTCCACCCAATTACGAGTTCTACCTGCTACCGACTTTTAAAACATAGTTTCGAGAAAATCGACTTTAAAGTTTTAGTAGAACGTGTTCACACATAGATAAAGGTGAATATTGTCGTCTTACTTACTTTAGTCATCTTCTTTTCTAGGGGTGTGGTCTATACTTTTTATTTGCATCTCTTTCTTTCTAATGTGAAATTTGAAAACATTGGAGTGAAGTGTTCACCGCACCTCTAGAAAAGAAGATGACTTTTGAAACCAACACAAATTTAAAAAAAAAAGAAATTCACAACAAAGTTTTTGAATTGCTAAAAAATAAAAATATGAAAAAAAAATGTGGCCAATTTTTGAACTTTAAAAAGTACTAACTCGCCTTAAAAATCCAAATTTATGGAAAGGCGACATACCTAATAATCTATTTAAATGTCAATCGGTATTTGGATTTTTGAAAAATAGAATGAAGTTCAAAGGATTGAATAAGGCTCATTAGATAAAATTTTTTTTAATCCATCTGGGAACCGCATACTGTTGTTCTAAAATAACAAAAAAACAAACTACAATTAAAATAAACAACAAATATTTTCGCTTATATTATCATCGTAGACTTGCATCTTCAGCACAGCTGATTCCCGCTCGCCACTGATGCAACATAAAAACGAGGCCGTTCGCCAAAGAAAAAATTTAATAATTGTGAATGAAAGAAATCAACTGACGTTTACTGTCACCAGTGCTTCCGGCCTTCTACTCCATTTTACTTTTCTTCAAAACGTATAAGAAAAGTGCAGAAGAAATCTCGTAAATCAATTTATTCAATAAAAAGTATTCAAAGTGAAAATATCAACAGTTTCAAAACGTAAAACGTAATCAATATCGCGCGTCGGTTAAAGTTAACACAAATATCAGCTAATATAAGTAAGGAAAGAAAAGAAAGTATTTGAAAATGGTCGACAAAATTGAAATGAGCTTAGATGATATCATCAAATCAAGTAAAATTGGTCGTCGCGGTGGACGCCAAGGACAACGGGGCCGTGGTGGTGGTGGCTCCATAAATAATCGTGGATTTCGGGGTCGGCAAACTGGCGGTGGTATTCAGAAAGGTCGTACTACAAGGCCATTACCACCACGTAACAAATATCCAAGGGTAAGACCGAAAGAAAATGGCATAGACCACCCCCCAAGGTGATGAATTGAATTTAAAAAATGAATGAGAAAATAAAGCCAAGTTGAAATATTTTCCAAAATGGCCGACGATCAGTCGATTTCGATATGAGCCGTGAATTTTTTTTGTTGTTATTTTTACCTAAAAAAATTACGAAAAATGATAATGGACTTTGCATAGTAAAATATTGACTTTACAAATATTCCGAAGATGAAGTGTCTGTAGTTTTGATTTTATAATTTTTATGTTTAAAAAAATGTATGTGAGCTTACGAGGTGTAGTTATTTTTTTTTTTAACGGTAAAAATAGAGAAAGTGTTTCTTTGGTCTGTTTGATCGATTATTTTCTTCAAATGTAAATTCTCTATGAAAATCTTCCACGGAAACGATGTCTGGAGGGCCAAACAGTTTTTTATTCGATGGGATGGTTCATAAGTTTCGTTCAATATTTCACAAGGTTACATAATTTAATAGAAAAATTTTATATTTCCCAGATGAATGTAATTTTGATTTCAATTTTATTAACCACAAGAGAAAAGCAAAGCCACTTTGGCCTACTTTCCTACTTAAAATATAAAAATGCGCAGGATTTTTTAGAAGCTAGATAAAGTCCGATGGAATTAGCACAGAAAGCAAATATTGATCTTCAACTTTGTAGCTGTACCGAATATTTCAACTAGAGCCGGCTGTGGATGTGTGGGTGGGTGGGCTGCTGGCTGACCATCATATAAATCGCTCGCTCACCCACAACCATACCGATCGACGTTCGTCAAACTTTCAATTCACTACCATAAACCAAATTTTAAACCAAAAACATATATAACTAACTTCCGATGGAAACGATACGACTGTACAAGTCGATCCGACCAACTTTGACGGTTCCTTCTATGTTTAAAAAAACGGGTGTGACAATTTGGCGAAAATCTCCAATTTCTAGGGCGATCCGAACAGCGCATGGAAACATGATATGTTTGAGGGTGGACGGAAATTGTTACGGGGACCATTAGGGACGGGACCGGTTGGCGGTGTAGCAAAATTGCTCGTATCAAATTTGGATTTTGGCGTATCGGAATCGGATATCCATGAATTGTTTGCTGATTTTGGACCATTGAAAAGCGCATCCGTACATTATGATAAATCAGGACGATCACTTGGTACATTTATTTTTTAAGAGTTAAAATTGTAATTTTCTAATTTTCTTTCTATCCCGCCACACAGGCACAGCTGATGTTGTATTTGAACGACGTGCCGATGCTGTAAAAGCAATGAAACAATACAATGGGGTACCATTAGATGGCCGACCAATGAATATACAGTTGGCTACCTCTGAAGTTCCATCGCCTGCCGCCCGTAATCGTATTGGTGGTGGAACAGGCGGAAATATTGGCCGCACATACCGGTCACCACAAAATCGACGAGGTAAGAATTGGAGATTCAATTAAAAGAGAATGATTTTGCTTTTCCGTATGTCTCATCCGGAAGTCATCATCAAATTCATCTCATCACTTAATTATTGATAGGAAATTAGTTTGAAAACTTATGTTATATGAAAAATAATGTAACAATCTATTTGAATATATTTATGTTTATCCGAAATGGAATGGAGTATTGTTCCAATCAATTTTTCCATTACTTGAGTAGGCCGGATGTCTTGTCCAAAGTTAGAAGTTTTATTTTTAGATATCAATTCACATTAAAACAGATTAGCAGCTTCTCTATCTTTCAAAAGTGATCGCAAATAATAAAAGGCATTTAATTGAGAATAATTCACATTGATTGAATAAGATTTCTTATATATTTCAGGTGGTGGGCGGCCGGTAGGAAGAGGACAACCATCGGGACGTGGCCGTCAACAGCAACCAAGGAAATCGGCAGAAGAGTTGGACGCCGAATTAGATGCCTATGTTAATGACATGAAATTATAATTTCTTGACTATACAGAATTCATTTATTTTTTACATAAATAAATATTAATTAAATAATAAGGAACGACGTTAATTCGTAAGAAATTAGTCATTTAATTTATGATTTAATAAATCAACTAGATTACTTTATATCTTAACAAATCATTTAACAAGAATTTTAGTTTTACATTTAACATAAAATTGAAAATATAATTAAAAGAAATGTAAAATGATACATTTACTTTCAATATTTTTGAAAAGAAAAGGCTATCAAGCGACTTTTAAATCAATTGAAAATAAATATTATAAAAGGTAATAAACCAGTTTTTAAAATCAACTTGTACTTGAGGGATATATCAATAAGTCTCATAACAGCCTTAGAAGCGGAGAAAGTAGACTAAATATTAAGAGAAGAGTAAAGATTGACAGTAGGTATTCTTGAAAAATATTCAAACATTTAGTTTTTTCTATGATACTTTCTTATTATTGTTCGTTGAATCTCATCATTCAACTGTCTATTTGGCTATATATCGACCCTTCAAAGCTTAAAAAATCTTTCTCGTATGAATAAACCACTATATTGTACATAGAATTAGAGGCAAAAATTGACCGACTAAAGTTGATAAACGGTTGATCGATCAATCATCACCCAAAAATAGTGTTGAAAATTAGTGCCCCAATTATACAATACACACGTCTAGCTGATTATCACTTGTGTTCTTTTGCATATCAAACACAGTTTCGTGGGTCGTGTGTAGTTTTTTGTTTGGCCTGTGTTTGGTTCAATGTGCTACGGGCCTAAGAGATTCTATTTATTTAGGACTTTTGATGATTAGAGAACCGAACCGAACTGGATTTCGATTACGTTCGTTCATTTACGTCGGTTCCGGTTTGGATATATGTGGAAAAGGCGTTTACTGGAGTGGTCAGGTAGGTTCACTGTTTTTGTTTTAACCATACTTTGATTAAAAATATGCGGGCACCCATTGCTCTTTAAAATCTTTGAACTCATTTGCGGTTTTTAGTACAAACACTTTCCCCGACTAAACATTCCCTGATTTCTGCCCCCAAAACACCCCTACCCCCTTACTTATTGACAAAATTGTTTCAAAAAATGGCTGTTGCTCAATCAAAATATCCAGGGTGGTCTGTAATCTGTATAAATAGACATTCCTCTTTGAATTTATTTTGATATGCTTACGACCTTGTTACAAAATGTTGTTGACATGAGTTTGACCCGAAATTACTAACCATTAAATTGCCATTGGTATTAGAGGTGTTGCCATTGGTGTGACAAGAAATTTAAATGGTAGTTGGACATTCTAACTAATAAACGACAATGGTATCCGATCACCTAACAACTACGAATGTGCTGGTCACTCAATCTCTATTAAATTAGCTCTAAAACAAACCCAACTTGAATGAATTTTTTTCCAACGGGTCAATGGGATGCCCATACACAACAACAGGGTTTATTGCGGGTTTTTGGGTTTTTATGTATATAATTGGATCTTTGACGGAATATATTTTGCTATAAGTAATAAGATAATAAGATAATAAATTTAATTGAATTGAATTGTTCAACATGAATGTTTTACGGTTCTGGTACTTGCTTTATATGTCATCATATTTGCGCCAATTTTATATCCATAAAATTTAAAAATTTAATTTATATAAATTTAAAGTTCGTCTGAAAATGAATAAAAAAGTCCAAGAAGCCGGTGGACAATTTATTACTCGTCTATCAACCCACTTGCGGCCATCGTATAAGAATTTTTATCCAACTATTATACCCAGCAATTCCTTAAAACCGGGGGATTTAATGGAAATTAACGGAGACCCAAATGTTGGTAAATCAATTTTATTACTAGAATTAATCGCTGAAACTTTATTACCGGTACAATTTGGAGGATTAAATTCTGCCGTTTTATATATTGATAACGATAAGAATGTTTTAATTTATCAATTGGAAAATATTCTTCGGAAACGTATCGGGAACGGTGCACAAACAGAGGTTGAGGTTGATGACCTCTTAAGGGAGGATGATATACTAACGGTTATTAAAGAATCCTTATCCCGATTGACCGTTTATCGTTGTTATGATTCGAAGGAATTTGAATTCACGTTAATTTCTTTGAATGCAACTATTACCTTTACTGACCAATTTGGATTGATTGTAATTGATTCTATTTCGGCTTTCTATTGGAATGAAATAACGGATACGATTAAGATTCGAATGGATACACATGTTAATCGAATTGTGAAGCAAATTCGTAAGCTATGTGAAACGCATCAATTGGTTGGAGTATATTCATTACCGTCGAATTGTGGAGGGACGTCGTCATCTCATAACGATTTAATTACCGGCACGATTGAATTGAAGCAAATCGTTCCGGATGAATATGAATATTTCGAGGCTTTAATTCACTTTAACAAGGACAAACCGTTTGATTCAAGAATGTATTCAATTAATTCAAATGGTTTTAATTGGCAAACCAGTAAATTCCTAGATATATATCTTTATTTGAATCTTACTTAATTTAATATTTTTAATTGTAGCGTATAACTAGTAATTTAGCAGAATAGTGATGTAAATTACTGACAACAATGTTTCAATATTACAGGTTAGTAAGCATAACTTTTAACTATTTTTTTTATTGTAGCTTAGCAGGAGATATTTACAAATAAGGTAAGGAATTGATACGTTATTAGCCAGGTAGGTAGCGGATATTTCCACATTTTTATCACTCCGTGAACGATTCGAGGTTTTGTTCACAGTTTGGTGGATAAAAACTATGAATTCTTAACGTTCTAATGCACGGTATTAAAATGTAGAAATAACTGACCAGAATAGAGGTGCTGAACTAGTATCCTCCTTAATCGAGGCTGGATTTGCCACAAGACGTAAGGTAATATATAGGCCAAGGAATCGAAAAAGTTAATTTGAAAGAAAATCTGTTAAGGTGAAGTTTGAGTAAGCAAAAAACTGGAAGTTGATCACCAAATTTAAAGGAGAAAAAATACGGAATTAAAAAGTATAGAGTTTTTCTGTGAATTTTAAATAATTTTTATAGTCGAGGTTTCAATTTATAGAAAATTTGAATTTTGCACAATTCAATGTGCAATTTTGATTAAAGAATTTGCGACAAAATCACATTAATCGAAATAGACTTCTATTAAGGATTGATCGTACAGTATATATCAGGGATGGACAACCTTTTCTGTGCTGAGAACCGCATGAAAATATTATGATATAATTTCCGAGGGCCGCACGATAATTTTCTAGGATTGTGGACTATAAATGTATCACATTTTTAACAAATTCAAAATGATTATAATGACCACAATCGTATTAAAATTAAGTTACCAGTTAGTCTGTTTTTAATTTTTAGCAGCTATTTTATACCTGTCAGATAGTCAATTCGTACCTATGATATATTTTCAAGATATAAAACCTTAGTGAATCCATTGGTTTGGGTACAAATTGGTATACGTTTATTAATACGTCAAAACAATTACGATAAATATTCTGACATATCAGGAGTATACAGAAGTATCTTAAAAACATAAAAAAATATAGGAAAGCTGTAAACTTGAAAAATTAGAAAAACCCAATTTTCTTGTAAAAATCGAGATAAATCAGAAGAATTTATTGCACCCACGGAATTCGAAAATCTGGAAACACGTTTGGCGGCCTTGGAAATATAACAAAAGTTGGAAAAGTTATGGAAAGAAATGGAAAAGTCTGTATTTCCGTAAAGGTTGAGGCAAAGTTTGGAAAAGTCTGAAAAAGTTGAAAATTGTATTTTTTCCAGTGAAAAATACCCGTACGGGGGTCAGGTTACCCACCGTTGGATTCCCAAATAGTTGTTCCAATCGGACTAATCGGAGCCTTTTCTTTATGGGACCCTCCTTTCTTCCTAGAATTTTACCTAAACTTGAAATTTCGAATTTCCAATCTATTGATGTTTCATCAAATCAATTTCTTGTAGGACCCCCCCCCCCTCCCCCTTTCCCTTCAAAACCAACATTGAACAACAATATAGATGTTCAGTGAGCGCCACATAGTGGCGACTTGGGACTCCTAACCCTCCACCATAAGTTATTTCGTATCCTAGCCTGTAATCGCTTCGGGACATATACGGGGAATAAAAGGAAACACTGATTTATTTTAGAACAATGAAAGTTAGTCTACACAATCGGGGTTTTGGAATGTGCAACCCCTGCAGTTCTAAACCGAAACCTTCTTCATGGATGGGGGGATGAAGGGCTACTATACCACATAACCCCCATGGAGCTGCGGGGGTGGATTGAGTGAACAACAATTTTAAATTTCAAAAGACTTTGAAATAAATAATTGTTTTTGTACCGTTAAGAATTGAAGAAGGAAGCGTTACGTACATCGATATTAAAAATTAATAGTAGTGTTTTTCTAAACTTTAATGGTATCAGAGATACGGGGTAAGATGCAAAACTCTCATAATCCAATATCCCAAACACCGATTCTTACTAGACGGACGAGTTATAAAATTTAGCGAACACTTCTATTTTATCAAAAATCATCTTGTAGACATCGCTTGGGTTTTAATTAATAAATTAAGAAATGTTACAGACAATCTAATTAAAAACTCTTTGCTGATTAAATTAATGAACCATGAGGCTCATATATATTTTGCCGTATAATATATTCAAACCGTATGACATTTTAATTTGATAAATTAAATAATTTGAGAAATTGAACAAAAGGTTCAATAAATGCTGGTCATTTGGGTGGTCTATACACCTATTTATTTAGACAAATCTATGTTACGAATTAGAACAATTTTGTATAGTGGCCAAAATTTGTATGAATTTCTTCACGCAGTAGAAGGAAAAAATTAGGCACACTAACATGCACCACACTTCTATTTTAATTTCACTGTGGAAACATGTTTTCCTAGAATAAACTAATTGTTTGTCTCGTGAAGTTATAAGACTCGTTATTAGACTATGGTATAGGGTTAAATTTTGAAAATTAGGGATAAATTATTCCTGAAAATTTTCATTCAATATTTTCATCATTTCAGCCACTCATCTAAAAAAAAAACAGTGACCGCGATATCTCCAAATCTATCGAACGAATTCGTTTGAATTTTTATTGACTTAGTAGTCAGTACTCATCTAGACACTGCAAACTTGGATAATTCTGCCGTTTTCCTTTCTTTCATAATGGCAAAAATTTACATTTCAATATTCGTTAATAATCCTAGTTCAAAAACTAGTTCATATTTCACAGATTAAAATGCCGTTTGATTTTTTTGTTTCAGATAAGCAGAACAATCGTGGTCACCGTAAAAAACTTTTCTTGAAGATGAGCGGCTAAGTTGCCATGTACTTCAGCAATAAATAAGCGACGATGAGCTGGAAAAATTGTAAAATGTGCGCAAAAGATAAATAAATATGTGGTGAAATGTTCGTAGTTGTATGTTCATATAGATCGCCAAAAGAATTCGTAGAAAAAAGAGCTTTCACACGGGATAAGAAATGTGATGAAAATTGCACAGTTGTATGTTTATTTAGTTCCCCAAAGAAAAATTCCTATAAAAAGTGAAAAAAGAGCCTTCACACGGGATGACTGCCTTAATGCGGCTTAGTAGCCCGAGCAACAATTTGAGGTCGTAAGTTGGTTGTAACTGTAAGCTGACTGTGGCAATATTATCTAGGTTACTAAAATTGATTGGGGCGACTGTAAAATAATTTGCGTACATAAATTTTACTTACTTAAGTCAAAAAAGCGATAACCGTCTATAGTATATTTGCGGTAAAAATCCTTAAAATGTACTTACCAAAGAGAAAATGAATGACCGTCATGGATCAATTTACGGTAAAAAATCTGTTTATATACTTACCATAGTCAGAAAAACGGTGATCGTCTATGGTCTATTTAAGGTTAAAATACCTTAAATTTACTTACCTCATAAAAATTATAATTCCATGTGGTCCATTTTTGGTCATCCATTTGAAAATTTAATTACCTACGTCAGAAAATTTATAACCGTCCCGCTTCTATTTACGCTAAGAACACCATAAATTTATTTACCTAAGTTATAAAAATGATGACCGTCCAAGGTATAGAAACCCGTAAATTTACATACAGAACCAAAAGAAAGTACTCATCGTGATATTCATGGCGCCAATATCAGGAAATCATTCAGATAAAGAAGGATATATTACTGACCTGGGTCATTAAAGTGTTAATCGTCATAGTAAAAGCCCAGTAAATTTACTAATGATTTAGTCTGGTTGAAAATTGATTATTATTTGGTGTTTAAAATTACTCTCGTCGCCTATTAGTCCTTTTACGCCCTAGGTTATATCTCTGTTGTTCGGGAGATAGCCTTTAACTCGAATCAGCCTCACGATCTAATGTCCGGTGCTCAAAAACCATTATATACCATATAATAATTAATGTCGCCGAGACTAGTTTCCTCCTGATGCCTGAGCTAATTCTTATACCTTGAAATTGAAATATTGAGCTACTGTGGAAACCATTAATTACCATATAATAATATTGTCAAGAATACTGTTCGGTTATTACTCTAAAGCCATCCATGCTCCATATATGTATGATGCTCAAACAAACAATTAATTATCGTAGGGCATTGCTACTATGTCCGTCCAGGTTAGCTAAAATTACCAATCACATGTAAAACCCCAAGGACGTTACAATGCAATTAAATAATTCATATCTGCTGTGAAGTCAAACGTTAGCACCCTTGGTGGTATTTATTCGCCACCTTTATATTAATTTGTTCAATTTACTACTCACTCATATTCATGGTTGCTATAAATTTTTTTTTAATCCTGCAATTATTTAATATGACATAAATAAACATAAGATTGATCAAAGTTGTCAGGGCTATTCCACAGTTTTTAAATATAGTTTTAATTAAATTAATCACCCGTTTACTAGAGTTGTATAATGCTGAAGGGTAATCTTTAACGATTGTTTAGGTTAAATTAAATTCATTAAAATATAATCGGGATTTCCGATCAAATAATTAAAATATTAGACTAATTAGGTGTTCTCTCAAATTCTCTAACAGGATTGAAAGAAATTTACAATAGTTTATTTTGCCTTGAATTGCCAACTTTTTTTTTTTAAAAAGATTATTAATATACCAAAAAAACATGGACTGTTGTTTTCAGAAATCTGTTTCAATATTGTTAAAAAATATTTATTATTATTTTATTTTTGCATTTATATTTAATTTATTTTTTCTTTAATATTATCTGTAAAATTTATATTCACAAGAAAACCCACACAGTTCTATGACAATGGTAAAAATATCATCATAAATTACCAATTCAATCTTTTTGGCTATAACAGACCCCACGGGCCCGTGCTTACACGAAAATAACAACAAAAAACCATTCGGAAAGAAAAGAAACTGATCAGATAAATTTTTGATATTTTCGTATATTTATTATTGAAGTGATCTTAACAAATTTATTTTAAACTTATCCGGTCCTGGGGATTTCATTCCTACTCGTATTCGTTTTGTCTTTTCAAGTCAATTGGGAATATTTTTTATCTTCTAATGTGAGTTGTGTACCGATTTATTTATCATTCAGATGGGGGACAGTGATCGCGGATGAATAACTTTTATTAGTTGTTATTTTATTATCTCGATGGTCAATAAAGATGATTTATTACGTTTTTAATCATCTTTAACAGTAAATTGTTGTTGTTGAAATTAATTATTTAAAAAACCAAATTTAATCGAGTTATTGTATTTAAAATTATTATTAATTTATAAAATAATGGACTTATCACATAAAGTATTTTAAAATTCGTTGGTGATATTTTTATATTGTAGAGTAAGTTTGTGCAGAATAAACTTTAAAACTCAATAATTATTATATCATTTTCTAGTTCAGGATTCAAATATTATTGTTGTACAGAAAGTAGAAATAAATGATATCTGGAACTCAAATATCATCTCGAATTATAAGATTTTACATAATTTTTATTATACGATTTGGATTGTAAAATTATCCAAAGTGGCGTAATAATCTGGACGTAATGATCTGGATATACAATCTCATTCAGTAGCTGATAAAAATAAATAAAAAACACTACCGTGGAAAGTTTTCAGTAGTCACTGGATCTAAATCCATCTATTATTATAATAGTAATAATAGAATTGATGTAAAAAATAGTAAAATCAAATAATAACTGACCCTTGAACTGACCCCAGAACTACGAAATAAAAATTTTTATTTTGTTTTCAAATGAAAGTTAATAAAAATTGAATAAAATTAATTATCAAGCAAGTTTCTTCAAAGATATAATTATTGCAAATTATGTATCTGTTGTTATTTACCTTTTTTTATGAAAAGCCAATTTAGTCATTTTAATTCGATTTCGAATCTTAATTTTAAATAAATTAAATTTGCTAAATAGCCTTGAAATGTAGGTATTGGAAAAAAGCAAGGTCAGGCAGATCTACTTGATACTGAAAGGGATTGTTACTTTGTCCGTCTTTGAATTTTAAAATATCGTTTTGTACATACTTTAAATATATAATATCAAAGTAACAGTAAAGTTTAATAATTAAATAATAAACTTATAAAGAAGACTGTAAAAGTTTATTTAGTCATATTATGCCAGGTGTAATATACAAGTCCAGGTGTACTTACCTACCTAAACTGTGGTAATGATACGGGGTCAGATAGCGAGGCAATTGAAGGCGCCGAGTATCAAACTGACCTGAGAAAAGAGAGTATTTAAGAGGAACGGCTGATTTCACCAAAAATCGTGTCTTTTTCTCAGCAAATTATCTCA
>JANTOP010014040.1:0-14498 GCA_027564815.1 Symmerus nobilis | reverse complement strand
CCATTTTAAGTTAATTGACAACAGGTGTATATGTTTTTTGCCTACTCCCATATACAGGAGTCTTCCGTACTATACTATACGAACCTCGAACCTGCAAACCTCCCTCTTTCCAAAGCGGGCGTCATACCCATTATGCCATGGAAGAGGTATTCAAAATGGGAATACTCAATTTATATCATTTTTAAAATTTTTTTTGTGCTTTAGAAATTTTTTTTTCTTATTTTTTGTAGAAAACTAATTTAACAACATTTTATGAAATGTCATTTTCATTCAATTCAGCAAAGTTTTTCTCCATTTTATTGAAAATGTTTAAATAATATTTTTCCTTCTTTTTCCTCCAAATATTATTTATTTTTTATTTTATTGTTTTTATTTAGAAAACTATTGGAAAATTTTTCCGGAATGCAATTTGAGGGTAAACTTAAAAGTAATTTCAGAATTTTGACGAAAATAAACATTTTTGATTTCGATTTAAATTCTCTTCTTAATTTCTTGTTCTTTTTTGATCAAAAATTTAGGACAATTTTTCTAAAACAAAATTCGCCCGATTTGGCTAAATGTTTTTTCCTGAATAGTCGATGAGGTAAATTAAAATTTATTTTCAGGATTAGGCAAAAATCTGAGCGAGTTATGAGCTTTTAAAAAGTCCGATTCTCTCTAAGAATCTTCAACAAATTTACTTCCTATTTTTTAATTTTTTTTTTTGATTAAAATTTTTATTTTCTGAAGGGAATGGGTTCGATTGGGTTAGGCTTATTGGAAGACTTTTCAAAATAAAATTTTCTGCAGAAGTCGAGCTATCAAAAAATACTTTATTTTCCTTCAATTAAATTTTATTCCTTTTTAACCCAAATTTCTAAATTTTTTCGTAGAAAAAAATTAATATTTTTTCTGAATCCTTGAAATTTCAGGATTTTGGAGAAAAATATTTTCTTAGTCAATTACGAGTTTTTGAAAAATCCGTGCGTTTCCCTCTAATTAATTTGGCCTCTTTTCTGGATCAAATTTTCTAATTGGAATTTTTTTAAAAAGAAAAATTCGATCGATTTGGTTGAACAATTTTTTCAGAATCCTTTATGAAGTAAACTATAAACTAATTTCAGGATTTTGGAAAAAAAAAATTTCTAAGCGTTTTACGAGTTTTTAAAAAATCGATGAATTAGTTAGTAATCCTCAGTAGTTATTTTTTATATAAAAAAATTCATTCGATTTGGTTCAACATTTTTTTTGCCTTGAATAATAAAATTAATGAAATCATGAGCTGTTTAAAAAACTTAAATTTAGCTTTCTGAGAGCTTTTAAGTTATCACCGAGTTTTTGAAGGAAGATTTCAATTTTTATTCAAATTTAAATAATCGGATAGAGAATAGTTTTCAAATATCCCATTTTTAATTTTAATTAAAAGCTTTCAGTAAGCTTTGCTGCTGTTTAGAAAGTTTTTGTTACAGAAAATTCTAAATGATGTTAATATAAAATTGTATGAATGGAAAATAGACTTCAAAACCCATTGTATAAAATTATTTCTAACTAAAACTTTAAGCTTTCTGTAAGCTTTTAAGTTATTACCGAGTTTTACAAGGAAAATTCCAAATTTGAATCAAAATTAATTAATCGGGCAGAGAGTTGTTTTTAAAAATCCCATTTTTAATTGTGATTAAAAGCTTTCAGTAAGCTTTGCTGCTGTTTAGAAAGCTTTTGTTAGAGAAAATTCAAAATATTGTGGAGATAAAATTATTTGAATTTGAAGAAGATTTCAAAACCTATAAAATTATTTTTAAAACTTTAAGCTTTCTTTGAGCTTTTAAGTTTTCACCGAGCTTTTGAAAGAAAATGTCCAATTTAATGAATATAGTAAAAAAAAGAAAAAGTAATGTAATTTTAAAGTTCGAAAAAAGCTATCAAAAAGCTTTAATTGAAAAACTTTCAAATTACTTATCTGCCTCTATCTTTCTCCCTTATCTATTACCGCGTTAGTTTTGTTGCCGATTTATAGCAAGTTTTATAATTTAGTGGCTACAAAATGGGAAATTAAGTAGATTTTTGAGAATTTTCTTAAAACTACTGCATTTCTGAACCTTAGAATAGAATAGAATAGAGAACTTAGCGGATTCTGAGCCTTAACTCTTATTTGCTGAAAGCTTTAAAAACTTTCTGAATAAGGATAAAATTTCTGAGAGTGGAACGCGATAATCAAATTGAATTCTAGATGTCTAAAGTGCAATTCCTTGCCTATCATATAAAAATTTTGCTGGAACGAATCCATTAGGCCCTGTTTACCACGCCTATACCTATTTTACCCAAATTGCCCGATCTTTTAAAGCTTCATATATGTAATTATATATATTTCGCACTCAAGAAAGCTTTGTTTGTAATCACTGCCATAAGGAATGTTCCGATATAATATTATCAAGATTATTTTCTTTACAGAATTTATTCAGTTAGTCAGAAAGATCGGTCAAAAAGTCTTTGAAATATACAGGTGAAAAATCTGCTCCTTTATTAATAGGAATATCGGACCTCTGTAAACACTGAAAGTCTTATAAAACGTAGCTGCCCACTTTCCCGAAAACCGTTTTACTCTATCTAGTCCAGCAGCTGAGACCTGGAAAAAAAGTTCCAAAAATCCGAAAAATAATTGTTTTTGGATTTGGCGATGGGCCGTCCGGCTAATGATAAGAGATTTAATATGCAGTATAATTTTGAAATCAGTTGTTCCCTAGGCCCTTCGGTTTGGAATCTACAGACCAGGAAATGAAAAGTTGGTTCAAATGTAAGGGTCAGTTAAAAATTCCATATCTTGGAAGATTCTTGATAAATTTTATTGAAATAAATTTTGTCGAATAAAAGAAATGTAGGTTTTTAAATGCTTAAAATTTCAACTAGATATCTAGCTTCGTTCCGGATATATTAGCTCTGGAAACTTGTGAATTTTTGATTTTGGGAGACTTCTATATTAGATCCTTCCAGAAAACGTATTTCTTCCATAGGATGCATATACCCAAATAACCTAAGTTGATTTCTAAAAAATCTATCTTTCGATTGGTTATCAGAACAATTTTGAATTCCTAGCTGTTCCGGAGATATACGCCCCCAATTCAGTTCGATTTCCGAAATTTTCATGCAGAGTTGGCGAAATAAATTTTTTTTAGAGGGGAAGGGGGAGTAAATGCTTGCCTTATTGATTTCTGAGAATAGTACAAGGATGAAGCTTGCAATTGATATAAATTTTGGTCCGAAAATCTCTCTCCTTCTTCAACTTCCGAGCTTCCGAAAACCGGAAATTTCGTACTTTGAGAGGTTCCTTACGGGGAGGGGGTAGGAGATTTGGATCCAAGATTCTAGGGGTACGTTGATTACAGAATTTATTGAATTCTGATTACACCAAATTGTAGATATAATTATCAGGAGTAAATTCAGAATGGATTTTGTTAGTGTAGGTTTACATTTTGCCCCTCTTAGGTTAGTGAAACTAACTTACGTGCAATTAGGTGTATTTGGAATAAAAAACAGCTCGGAAAATTCGGAGAAAATAAGTAATTTCATCATTGAATAATTTTCTGATAATAAGATAAGTCAAGATATTCGAAAAATGTCTAAAACTTAGGGGATTTTCCCTAAAAAAAGACGTCAAAAATTAATGTTATTTCGATTTTCTTGATTTATATTCAACATAAATTAAATGGAAAAATGTGGGAAATTTTCTTCTGAGATGGAAAATTCTAATTACAGCAAAGTGTAGATTGAGTTATCACTAATAGATTTAGGATGGGTTTTGTAGGGGTAGGCTTACGTTTTACCCCTCTCGGGGCGGTAAAACTAATTTCTATACATTGAGATGAAATTGAAATGAAAATTCGAACATTTACCTTCTAAACCTAATATTCATTTCTACTATGATAATCAAATGAATATCAATTTAAACTATAATAGTTAAAGGTAATTTGGAATTTCACCAATCAACCTGTTTCCATCACAAAACGGTTTTTCTTAAAAAACAATATATTCTTGTACAGTTCAAGAAGATATCGTTTCTTATTTAATTTTTTTGTTTTAGATTTGTCTTGTCTTGCCTTGTCTTGTATTTAGAAGACATGTTAATGGTTATAATTTGATAGAAATTTCTTTCTTTTCTAACAGATTTTTTTTTCTGTCTTGGTTTCTCTCCAAAAAACCGATAATGATAATGATCTTTTAAAGAGATTTGCTAACATAAACGATTAAAATGTGTTTAAAATTTAATTGGTTTACGTTACTTTTTTGGAAAATAAAAAACGGTTTTGTGTGGATTTTTTCTATTTATTTATTTATTTAATTACAAATTAAATATTCGATGAAAATGGGTAGTAATAAAAATACATGTAGAATTCCTTCTTACCGCATATACATATTTCTTTATATAATTAATTGAATTGATTTTTATTTAATGGTTTCAAAATGAAATTAAACATCCATTTAATGGGTCGAGGTATCGGTCTTAAAATATATTTTTTTCCTTTCCTTAATTAATTTAATTGAAGGAAAAAATATAAATAATTTGTTTTTATTTTATTTTCAGATATCAGTTTCATTTAGCATATCCGCTTCGTAATTTCAATGTAATTATAATTGCAAAATTAAGTATGAAATTTGATATACATTGTCTTCTTCTCAATTAAAGAATTTAGTTAAATTTTCCGGCATATCCATAATTCAAAATCAAAGACCCCACAAATAAACGGTTGGTTTAATCAAATTACCTTCAAGTCATGGTAAAGAGAAAGCATTCTTAATGAGACAAGACCAAAAGAAATGTAAAGAAATATAAAATCTGCTAAATATTTTATGTTTCTTTTTTCTTTTTCTAATCATTTTTCCATAATTCAAAACTATCAAATTCTAGGCATTTTTACGAAAGAAAAAAAATGGATAAATTTAATCGTAACTCACGGTTCACCCACATTGGAAAATAAATTGTACAATTTATTAAAGAAACGAAAAATAACAACTCGATTCCATATAGAACAATGTGATGGTATCAAGTTCTACTTTTAACGGGGAGATACAAAAGTTGGCTACTTACATTTTTTATTTAATATTTATTTAATATTTAAATTATTTTATTAATAATTTGGATCGAAAATAAAAGTTTAAAAAATTAATGTTATGGTTAAGCTTTTAAGTTCTTGCAAAGCTCTTATAGGATTATTTTAAATTCGATTAGAATTTAATTAATCGGATAAAGAATGAATACCAATGAAAATAAAAATAAAACTTACATTAAAAGCTTTCGGTGAGCTTTGGGTACTTTATTTGGGAATGTTTAAAATTTCGGGAAAGTTAAAATTATTTACGTGGCAAATAGGTCTCAATGCGTATAAAACTATATTCGGAATATAAAGCTTTCTTTGGGCTTTTAATTTACTGAAAAGCTGTTGTAGGATAATTGAAAATCTGCTTTAAATTTAATTATTTAGATAGAAAATTGACTTCAAAATAAATAAAATAAAACTTTGTTTTAAGGCTTCCAATGATCTTAGGGAACTTTAAAAGAATTGTTTTGAGAAAATTTAGAATTTTGAGGCAGTAGAATTAATTGGATGGAAAATAGGTTTCAATGCGTATAAAACTATATTCGGAACATGAAGCTTTCTTTGAGCTTTTAAGTTTTTGAAAAGCTGTTGTAGGAAAATTGGAAATCTGCTTAAAATTTAATTATTTACATAAAAAATTGATTTCAAAATAAATAAAAGAAAATTTTAATTGAAAGCCTTCAATGAGCTTTGGGAACTTTAAAAGAACTTGTTTGAGGAAATATGAAATTTCGATACCGTAAAATTAAATTGGATGGAAAATAGGTATCAATGCGTAAAAAATTATATTTTTAACTTAAAGCTTTCGTTGAGCTTTTAAGTTTTCAGAAAGTTTTTGTTAGAATATATTTAATTTTGATTAGAATTGATTTATTAATTTGATAAAATATGGATCTCAATGTAAATAACATTAAACTTACATTAAAAGCTTTCGGTGAGCTTTGGGTACTTTACTTGTTAATATTCTAAATTACAGGATAGTAAAATTATTAGCAAGAAGTATAGGTCTCATTGCGTATAAAACTATATTCTAAACATAAGGCTTCCTTTGAGCTTTTACGTTTTTGAAAAGCTGTTGTAGGAAAACTGGAAATCTGCTTCAAATTTATGTATTTAAATAGAAAATTGATTTCAAAATAAATAAAATAAAATTTTGATTAAAAGCTTTCAATGAGCTTTGAGAACTTCAAAAGAACTTTTTAGAGAACATTTGAAATTTCGAGTTAGTCAAATTAATTTAATAGAAAATAGGTTTCAATGCATATAAAATTATATTCTGACCTTAAACTTTTTTATGAACGAACTTTTAAAATTTCAAAAAGCTTTTGTAGGAAAATTTCAAATTTCATTAGAACAATGTTGATCAGATAGAAAGTGGACCTCAAAATAAATCAAATAAAATTTTAATCAAAAGCTTTTGTCAGGTTTCGAGATGTTGGCAAAATATTCTCTTACAAAATATAAATTTTTCACTCAAAATTAATTAACTTAATGATTACAAAACGTACAAACGTTAACATTTTAAGAGGGGAAGCTAACATTTCTAAGGAGAATAACATAAACATTTTTTTTGGCAGCTTAAAGCTATTAGTTGACCTCAAATTATATTACCGATATTACCGATAACATATTTATGGATTTAGAGGACTGAATCTGACTGCCAACTACTCTTATCTGGTTGAAAATCTGATGTATTCTAGAAATAGCTAGACTATCACTTTAAACACACAAATTTGCTGAGAGAACATTTAACTGGAATGACCAAGCGGTAGTTAACGCCGAAAATGAAAAAAAATGTTTTAAACTACTAAGATATTGACCATTAAGTTCTCTCATCGAAAATATTTGAGCTTTACCATAAAATCCCAAGATTATAGTTTTTATTGAGCTTTTAAACTTTCGTGGAGCTTTTATTGGAAACAAACGGTTTTATTTAGATGGATTGTCGCAGTTAAATTATTTGATATATATATTATTTGATAAATTATGTCCCAATCCCAAATTCGTTCTTTGAGCTATTAAGCTTTTGTTGAGCTTTTGTATGGAAATTCCAGATTTGATAAAAATGTGATTATTCGGATGAAAGTTATATTTGAAAATGTACAAAATATTTTTCAAAACTCAAAGCTTTCACCGAATCCGGAGCTTTTCAATCGAAACATTTGAAATTTCGTTGTAGTTAATTTATTTCCATAGCAAGTAGATTTTAATATGAATAAAATTATATTCCAAAGTAGAAGCTTTTGTTAAGCAAGAAAAGCTTTTGTAGAGCTTTTATCGAAAAATTTCAGATTTAATTAAAATTTATTTATTATAGTTTTAAGTAGAAATTAAGTGTAGAAATTCAACTTTTCCAAAAAATTCTAAAATTTTAAAATTTCAATAAAGATCCTTCTAGGAGATGACTTTCTCGAGCTAATGACGTATAAACCTTAAGGGGTTATCTTAGAAGTAATATTTTTAAATTTTCAACAAAAATCGATAATTACAATAGAATTTGACTAATTCGGTATTTTTCCCAACTCGTCAAATGGAGACCCTTGCCGAAATTAAGGGATTAATATTTTAAATAATTTTGGGATATTATTTTGTTCGTAATGCATTTGGGACATTTCTGCATAATTGGATTTTTCGGTAGCGGTAACAAAAATTTTCAGAAATTTCGGATAATTATTAGAACGTTCCAGAAAATAATGAAATTTAATGGTTGATTTTTTGATAATATTTTCCGAACCGAATATAGAAAAACTTCATTACCTCCCCTCATAATATCCCATATAATTTTATTTCCAAAATAAAAAATCAACATTTGGACGAAATCAAGAAAGAAAGAAGAAAAAAAAGAGACCTAATCCCATTCATTTAATCTAAATTCCGTTTGTAGAAATTGCACGATTTCACACGGAAATATGATATATCGGATACCTCATTGGAATGCATAATGCACATTCTAACCAATCTCATAATAAGAGGTCGAATCAAAATATAAAGAAGAAGAAAAGAAATATTAAGAAAACAGTAATTGCCTGAAGAGGAATTAATTAGAAATAATATCTGTTTAAAAGAAATAAAACTAACACAACAATTACCAGAAAAAATCATTCAAAATATAAAAGAAAAAATAACAATTCTTTTCCACGTAGGTGTGAGAATCTGTTATTTTATTATTATTTTAAAAAGATATTCAACAGTCGTATTAAATATACATTTTATGAAAATATAAAAAAATCAAATAAATAATAAAGATATAGGAAAAATATACAGCCGGACAATATTTTGCGTCTCCTATAAAATAGGTTTCATTAAAAAAAAATCGTGATTCAACAATTCGTTGTATTTCTATTTCTTGTCATTATTAAAATGTCATTGTTTATGTTAAACGCTTAATTAACTTAATAGATACTTTCCGTACTGACGATTTATTTTTATATTTTCTTTTAAATGTGTAAATGTATATTTTATTCAATTTAAAAAGAAAATATTCAAATATAAAAATGATATCGAATATTATACGGAAAAGAGTCTCTTTTAAGCCATAATAAAAAGGGGAACCACTTGATCCGATCATCTTTCAAATAAAAATAAATAAAAAAATAATAAGAAAAAGAAAATATTAAAAATTGATCTTCCTATAGATGGATCATCATTAAATCACCATTTGAAGCCATATGGTTCCACAAACTTCTAAGAATAATTTTATTTTTATTTATAATAAAGACTTTTGACTTCAACTTGAAATGGATTTCGAAAAAATAGATAGAAAGACAGGCACCATTTCAACCAATCCATATTAATATTCAGAATCGTGACGAATATTTGCTCATCAAAAATCGAAACAAAATCAACAATTCTAGCGAAAAAACAAACAACGTACAGTTTTAGGTTACCCATCAAAATCAGCTATCGCATTTTAATTTCTAACAATCCATGTTATTTATAAATAAATAAGAAGTAAATAAAGGAATTAATATTAAGAACGAGAAAAATTTTAGTTTTTTTTTCTTGTTCTATTTGTTTGGGGGATATTATTTAAATATACATTTAATCAGAGACGGATTTCATCCTTACGTGGTATAATTGACATAAATTACGGACCGCATGTATTTATTGAAATTTCTGGTGACCAATTCTCCCAAATCAGAAAAATACTGCTGAAAATTTGGAAACAAGCTGCAAGTACCAACACCAATATGACGAGTTGCTGCAGCGGGAATTCATTCAAAATTACAATAAAACAGCATCGAAATTTATTATTTAAATTAAAATAAATGCATTTAAATAAAAATACTTTCTTTATTTTATTAGTTTAATTGCCTTTTATTTAATAAAATTTATTTACCAAATTTGGCTTAGCATCTTTTTCCTAGACAACAAATGAGCTAAATGATCAAGCCAACTTCTGGTACCGAGATACACAATCATTTGAATGAATTACGGGCTTTCCGTAGATAAATTATTGATTAATTTCCGACACATCTTTGTAAATCGACAAGTCAATTTTTGAATTCAAAATTTTGTGAAGAAAAATTTGCCCAATTTGGCTGAATATATTTTTCACGGACAGCCTATAAGCTAATATGTTAGACTAATGTCAGAGTCTCGAGATAAAAAATTATCTGAGCGAATTAGGAGCTTTCCTTTGGAAAATTGATTATTTTCCGATACAACTCTTTGTAAATCGTGAGGTCAATTTTTGAATTCAAAATTTGTTGAAGAAATTCTTGCCCAATTTGGCTGAATTTATTTTTCACAGATAGCCGATGAGCTAATTGGCCAAACTAATTTTAGAGTCTCGAGGAAAAAAATTATTTGGCCGAATTATGAGCTTTCCTTTGGAAAATTGATTAATTTCCGATACATCTATTGTAAATCGCGAGGTTAATTTTTAAGTTCAAGATTTTGTTGAGAAATGTTTGCCCAATTTGACTTAATTTATTTTTTCCAGACAGCCGATGAGCTAATTGATCAGACTAATTTCAGAGTTTGGAGATAAAAAACTGATTTCACCAAATTATGAGCTTTCTTTGGGAAATTGAATAATTTCCGATTCATTTCTTTGTAAATCGCGAGGTTAATTTTTGAATTCAAAATTTTTTGAAGAAAAATTTGCCCAATTCGACTGAAATTATTTTTCCCAGATAACCGTTGAGCTAATTGATCAGACTAATAACAGAGTTTCAAGATAAAAAATTATTTGACGGAATTATAAGCTTTCCTTTGGAAAATTTATTAATTTCCGATACAACTCTTTACAAATCGCAAGGTAAATTTTTGTAAATTTGCCCAATTTCACTGAATTTATTTTTCCCAGATAGCAGATGAGCTAATTAATCAGACTAATTTCAGAGTTTCGAGATAAAAAATTATCTGACCGTTATAGGAGCTTTTATTAAGAAATTAGATTAATTACCGCAATATATCTTTGTAAATTTCATTGTTTAATTATTGAAATAAAAATTTTATTAAAGAAAAAACTGAACTATTTTTCCCCTGATAGCAGATGAGCTAAATTAGAAATTAATTTCAGGTTTCCGAGATAAAAAATGTAAGCCAAATTACGAGCCTAAAAGTTAATAAAATCCGAAAAAAATAAAACAAATAGGAAATTTGAAGAATATTTTGAGAAATAAAATCGAGATATAAGTAGGGAAAAATTAGAGAAAAAAATTGAAGACTTGGGTAATTTAAATAAAAAAATTCAAAAGTTCCGAAAGCTCATCGAAAGTTCATTAAAAACAGGGGAGCAGGTAGGAGAGAAAATGTGACATTATAATCCCCCTAACTCTCCCCCCTCACATCGCCTTCAATATATTTAATTCAGTTTCTTTAATTTAATTTTTCGTTAATAAATTTAGGGAAATTTACCGGGAAATTATCAATTATTTTTATAAAATTTATTTATTTGTCATGGACATTTTATTTAGATAGCTCATTTGCACGCATACCTTAAGTGGCAATGCCAAAAATCAGCAAAACGATAAAAGCTTTTGTCAAAAGTCCAAGGAAAGTAGAGCAAAAGTCTAGATTTGGTTGAAATATTTTTTTCTGAATACCCGGCGAGGGTAAACTAAAAACCGATTTAGGAATTTTGGAAAAAAAAAATTTTTCTGATGGATTTACGAGCTTTCCAAAATTATATGATTTTCCTTAGGTAATTTTTGCCCTTGTCGCACCAAAATTTCTAAATGGAATATTTTTTTTAAAAAAAACTTCACGCAATCTGGTTGAAATTTTGTTCTAGAATATTTAATGAGGCAAACTAAACACAAATTTTTTGATTTTGGAAAAAGAAAATTTCCGAGCGAGCTTACAAGCTTTTAAAAAATACATGATTTTCTTTGGGAATATTTATAATTCTTCTTTGAACCAAAATTCTAAAGGTTTTTTTTTTCAAAAAAAAACTTCGCTCCATTTGGTTGAAAGTTGTTTTCCTGAATACCGGCGGAGGTAAACTACAAACAAATTTCAAGATTTTTAAAAGAAACATTTTTTTGAGCGAGTTACAAGCTTTTAAATAATAATTTATTTTCTTTAGGAATATTCAGTCAATTTTTGCTCTTTTTTATTTTGAACCAACATTTTAAATGGAATTTTTTTTTTAAAAACGTCGCCTAAATACTCGATGAGGTAAGCTAAAAACTAGTTTCAGGATTTGAGGGAAAAAAATTATTCTCAAAATTATGAGCTTTTAAAAAAGTTAACAATTTTCGGCCAATTTGCTTCTTCCTTTTAATTCAAAACCTTGAAATAAAATTTTTCTTAACAAAAATTGGTTCGATTGGTTTGAAAGTTTTTTCTGGGATACTTTATGAGGTAGACTCAACACTTATTCCAGGATTTTACCAAAAACAAAACTATCTGAACGAGTTACGAGCTTTCAAAGAATGCATGATTTTCCTTACCAATCTACAATTAAATTCTTCTTTTTTTTATCAAATTTTCGAATTAAAAATTTTATAAAATTAAATTCATTCGATTTAGCTTAAGGTTTTTTCTGAACACTTAATAAGACAAACTAAATAGTAATTTCAGAAATTCGCGTGATAATGTCGAGATATTTAGTAGAATTCGGGTGAGATTTGGAAACGGAAATGTTTCAACGTAAAAGTTGGGTGATGGCTTAGAATAAACAAAGAAAAGTAGTTGGAAAAATTAGGAACAACTGTATGGTGCAAATATAGCAAATATAGGGACAAATTATAAGAAGTTACTTAGTCGATGAAGGTTGAAAATGAGAAAGGGATTGAGTTTGAAAAGTAAGAAAAACTGTAGAAATGTCGGAAATTTAAGTGAAATTTTTCCAAAATATTATAGATTCGGGGGAAGTCGTAATATGACATCCATTGTCTCAATGTCTGTTTGATTATTTTATTGAAATTTTTAAAAATTTATAATTTTTTGAAAAATTCCCTAATTTTCAAAAAATTTTCTAATTTTCAAAATATTCCCTAATTTTTAAAATATTTTTTTAATTTTCTGAAAAATCTGATTTTCAAAAAATTTTCAAATTTTTAAAAAATATCCGATTTTCAACAAAATTTCATATTTTTAAAAAATGTTCATAATTCATAATTTTGAAGACGTTTTTTGATTTTTATAAATTTGTTCAATTTCCAAGAAATCATTTTAAGAAATTAATTCCGCTACCCATCCGCTTCTGTTCTATTTTATATTTATTTTACCCGAACAGAATTATCTACCATCTACATTAGTGTGCAGTGGGATTATTCATCAAAACAAAACAATTTTAAAATTTAATTTAATACTGAAATGAGAATATAAAAAAAAAGAACTGCAAGACATAAAAGAGGAAAATCATCCAGAATACACTCTGCTATTTTAATGAAAATTAGCAACAAAAAGGAAAGCCATCAACCAGAACTGAATAAAAAATAAAAAAATAAAAATAAAATAAAATTCCAAATGCAAAATCGTCTAAAATGTGTCATCCGGTTTAAAAATTAATTAATGAACGTTTTGCGGGCCCCACCGCTTAATTTAGATTTAAGCCGATATTTTTTTTACTCTCTTTTCCCTCATTTTATTAATCATCATCATAGCTATTTGGGATCATATTGTATAACAGCGTGCATTCTGCATATAAATAGATAATTTTATAATATGCGAAACCCAAGAAGTGATGCATCTCTTCCAATTGTTTCTATCCTCCCTGTTTAGCTTCATTAAATTTCAGAAAGAAATAATTATTTTTTTTATTCGCACATTTTTGCATTGTGTTTATCCAACAGAATGGTTGGAAGATTAATTATGGAAAAAAAATGTTTATTAGTCATGTATGGTGGATTCAGAGCTTTAAATGTTCCAAGTCTTATGGTCTTTCAGATCTGATCAATTCCGATATGAAATGTAATATGTAAATTACAGAAAAAATTTCCAGAAAAAAACGATACAATTTCTTAATTCATGGGGTAGAATATAATGTGACAGATGTTATCCATACACATTTCCTTGAAAAAAGAACTGTTCTCGAAGACAACATAATACTTGTGTTAAAGAAAAATTTAACACGTAACCTATTGTCTTAAGAGAACCTTATGGTATTGTTATTTTGCATAATAACACGTTAAATTCCCATCATGAAATATGTACTTACTATAGTTTCTGTGTTAAGTCTTCTTTAAGTTAAATTCTTCCAAGTATATTAAAAATTGTTGTCTTTATACCGTTATCAGATCCTGGTGGGAAATATAGTTGAATGATTTCAAATTTGTCGGTCTTAATCTTAGCATGCCGCTATTTAATTAAAACTTAACCTTAAGAATTAATAATTAAGAATTTCGAACAAAAATCGCTCGAGTTGATTGAATTATCTACCATTTGTTTTTCGATGGGATTTTAAAAATTCATGCTGTGAGGGGATTCCCGAAATTAAAGTACTGATAGATCACCTAAGTTATCCCTTATTTGAATCCACTTCAAAATTTTGAAATATTAAATATTTCAGGAAAATGTGATAATTTTCGTGTAAATTAATCGTTTTTCGGATGTACTTTTTGAATCGACTCGCATAAAATCAGGGGGTTGATTTTACCAAAAAATTTCTTCCACAATTTCTACACTGTACCCTTAAGTTTAATTTTGGAAAATCAAATTTTCGCACTCTCCAATAAAATTACCCAAAAAAGCAAATTTTCCGGATAAAGTGGGGAAAATTCTTTACAATCGATGGTTTAGAATTTAGATCGATTTTTTTCATACCAAAATTATCGGGCAATTTTGAAAAAAAAAAATTTCTTAACAAAATCTCTTCTGTAATTCATTAGAAATAATTTGGCATCATTAGATTAAAAAATTTTTAAACTTTTTCTTTCATTACAAATTCCAACTATTATGGGCTTCGCACAACATCTTGAGATGGCTTGTTGAGTAGATCAACATAGTATTCAGTCCATCTCGCAATCTGTTGGC
>JANTOP010014029.1:0-14499 GCA_027564815.1 Symmerus nobilis | reverse complement strand
CTATCAATAAAAATGATATGGAAAAGAACTTCTCAATAGGTCTCACTGTTTCAGCACGAATAATTCATGAAAACTCAGAGAAAAATTACAAGAAAAAATGTACCTCTGGCCTTAAGGATAAAAATCCTTTTACCGATATAACGATTTTCTAAAAGGCATTTGTTGAGGCCTTCGGCCGCTAAAATAACAAAAAGGGTGAACGAAATAAATTCTAATTTAACACATTCGCGGCCAGAGACATCTAATCGCGTCATTAGCTGGTTTTATACAGGAACATATCATCCTATACACGTTCACAAATATTTCTCTCGATTTTGACCCAAAGAAAACGAACGATATATTTATACGTCCCTTCGTGATGTCAAGATGTCAATATACCTCAATACCTCATCTTAACAAAATTTATTTTATTTTGGGGATCATTAATTTTCGAATTCCCTACATGATGGTTGTTTTAAATTCTCTCTACATTAGTTATTTCAGGAGATAAATATTGTGGCCGTGTTTGAAACCTTTTCAATAATATTGTGTCCGCAAACGTGAAGGAACAACTAATGAGGGATATTAAGGACTCAAGGTTTTCATTCAGACTGTTTTTGGTTCGACTTATTTGAATGAATTCTTGTTTTAGCAGATAAATGTCATTAAAAATTTATACATAACCACCTTAGACGAACATATTGAATCTTCTTTTCGAAATGCCTTGAGCTGTTGCTGTTATGTTCCAAATTATAATTAGATAGTGGACTAAATGCAGTAGCTGTAATAATCAAAATCAAAGAAATAATTTATTCTGACGTAAATTTAGTTTTTTCTATTAAGAAATGAGGGAAAGGGTAGTAAGAAATAGTAATCCGAACTCATACCTCAGTAATACCAACTCATACCACTTTTTATAGAATAAATTTGTATACATTCTTGACAATAGACCGGGGATTGAATTTGATAAGAAAAAAGATCTTGTGTACAAATTAGTTGACAGTCCTTATAATTGATAAGGACTTCTATATAATAAATAATTGTGATTCAATATATATATATGTATCTCCAACCAAATATGCTTAAAATAATCTACTATTCGTATTTAAAGTCATATAATAAATTGAAAAACAAGTACACCCGTCTCTCAATTTACACGGATTTTTTTTTTTACTCGAGTCTATCGTTTACGCGGTAAATTATAATTCTTTACATGGTATCATGGTATTTTCTATGCGCGACACAATTTACGCGATCTGAATTTACGCAGCCAGAAAAACTGTACTGTGAATGCACTAAGACATTATAAACATTTATAAACTATTACATACGAATTATATACTATTGCGAATTTCAACAAGAGAGATATTGTTTAGTCAAAATATGTAGAGAATTTCTCGGGTAAATTAAAGTTTTATTTTATCACTCTTATAGCATGTATAAGCAATTATCTCTATTCCACAACCATTCCAGACATTTATTTTCCCCAACCCATAAGACATTTATTTTCCTATGAAAAGTTCCTTCATATTTTGACAATACAATATCTTGAATTGTAAATAGACTAATGTATTATATTAGGCTTTGTTTTCCGTGTTACATTCTATAATTATTTATATTTATCGTATTTTTCGGACCGTATTTTATTGATGATTTATTGGTTGATTTTATCGTGCGATTTCCCCACATGTCGCGAGATGACTTGGATAAAGTAAAGTAAAAGGAAAAGTGGGTTTCATCAATTTTATATCAATTTTAACTCTATTTGCTATTTTAAAAAAAGTTCGTCTTATGGTCCGAAAAATATTGTATATTTTTTGAGTGTTCTAATTTATCCTATTCATATGAAAATGTTTCTATTGCTTTTGTTACCAATATTTTTTCATTTTTGCTTACAAACAAAGAAATGCTTCATGCAAATTGAGGGATGGGTTTATATGTAATTTTATATAGTTAAAAAATTTCAATTAACAACTGATAAACTTTGAACTATTAACTAAAAACTGATATAAATGAAATTCACCGAAACTAAGAACAATCAACTAACTATACTCTGCCATTGATTAGATTAATTATACAAATATTGTACTTTTTAGAAAGCCCGAATCCTTCGAGAGAATAACTCTATTCGAAAATTAAAAATTGATAAATTAATTAGTAAGTACACATTAGTAGGTATATTGAAAATAAATCATTCAATATAAAGCCATAAAAAGAATAAAATGAATTCTGGAGAATGTATTGATCCATCTAAACAATTATGGGGTGGAAGATTTACCGAACAAATTGCTAGTACATTAGCAGCTCTAAATCGCAGTTTACCAATTGATAAACGTTTATATAATGAGGATATTGATGGCAGTAAGGCTTACGCTGAATCAATTCATCAAGTCGGACTAATAACAAAATTTGAACTTGGTGAAATACATAAAGGATTAGAAATTATACGATCCGAATGGTTATCTGGTGTTATGGACACTTTAGTTATTGACTCAGATGAAGATATACATACAATAAATGAACGACGATTAATTGAAATTGTTGGTGATTGTGGAGCAAAATTGCATACCGGTCGCAGTCGAAACGATCAATGTGTAACGGATTTAAAATTATGGACTAAAAAATCGATTAGTGAGCTTGCAAAACATTTGATAATCATATTGCATACTATGGTCGAAAGATCCGAAGAATATATCGAAATAATCTTCCCCGGTTATACACATTTACAACGAGCCCAACCGGTACGTTTTAGTCAATGGCTTTTGAGTCATGCATTCGCCTTACACGTAAGTATTCAAATAAATACCTAACTAATTAATGTCGATTTTAAATACAAAATAAGCTGTAATTTTTTTACTTGGAGAGGCGGATTATACTAGATTGCAAAACCTCATGGAACGAATCGATTTCTTACCACTTGGAAGTGGTGCGATAGCTGGCAATCCATTTGGAATTGATCGAAGCCGGCTAGCCCAATCGTTAGGTTTTAAACATGTTTCACCGAACAGTATGTATGGTGTCAGCGATAGAGATTTTGTAGGTAAGATATTTATCTCCGTGAATAGTTAAAAACGATTAATTTAGTTTGACTAAATTCAATTAATTTATTCTTGTATATATCAAATTGTAGCGGAATTTTGCTTTATATCCAGTCTAACATCAATACATTTAAGTAGATTAGCTGAAGATATGATAATTTATTCATCAAAAGAATTTAATTTCATTAAATTATCCGAACAATTTTCAACTGGCAGTAGTTTGATGCCACAAAAATGTAATCCAGACAGTTTGGAATTACTACGTGGTTTTTCTGGCAGTATTTTCGGACAGGTAAAGCTATTTAGTTTTAGGGTTACTTGCAATAAATTACCATTCATTTACTTCAGCATACTGGTTTTATGATGACAATGAAAGGACTTCCATCAACATATAACAAAGATTTACAAGGTGATAAGAAAGCAATGTTTTCTGTTTATGACGATTTGATATCAATGTTATCTGTTACGGACGGTGTAGTAAAAACTTTTCAAATAAATGAAGAACATTGTAAAGGAGCATTAAGTTATGATATGTTGGCTACAGACTTGGTGAGTTGAGAAATTTATAAAACAAAAATTGATAGAAATGAAATGAAATTATTTTATCAGGCTTACTTCCTGGTCAGAAAAGGGGTACCATTTCGGGATGCCCATCATATGGTTGGTAAAGTTGTAGCATTATCATTACGTGAAGGTTATCAATTGAATGAAATTCCACTGGAAGATCTACAAAACATTAGTAACCGATTTGATGAATCTGTACATGAGATATGGAATTTCCATAAAAGCGTTGAACAGTATAGTTCAGTTGGTGGAACTTCAATGAATAGTGTTCGAAATCAGATTGATTTGTTAAAAAATGTTGTAGACAAGCATGTAGTATTTTGTTAATTTAAAGTTATGAAATGTTTGTCATAAATATAATATTAATAAATTTAATTATACAATCTCATACAAATGATATGAAAATGAGGTGAAGAAATGATTATCTATCTGATTTATCCCAATTACGCCATAAATATTACGGAAAAAGTTTACAAAAAACGTTAATCATTATTTTCTACTGTGCAAAATAGGCTGCCCAATTCAAACCGATCGGCAGTTCTTAGACGATCATATATCGGAATTAAAATTACTGATTACTTACTGATTTTCGACGCTGCAGTAACGACATGTTAATATGCAAAAAACCTATAAGGAGGGTGTATCACGAGGACCATCATTAAAATCCCAGATACGGTGGTACATCATCCCAAGTTCGAGACTTTCCTTGTCTATCGTCTCCCGTTCCTTCAAAATGGGTGTTCTATTGGAAAAAAAATGTTGATTAAAAAACGAAAATTTTGTATGACGGTCTCTGAATCAGTGGTCGCTGGAACGCTGGAAATAATTTGATAACGTCGTAGAATTTGTTTGGATGTTGAATGAAATATGAAAACGAGCGGGAGACACCACGGTGATTGGAACGTAAATTGAATTTACAGCCAAAGCCGGAGTAGAGTTCAACTTCCAATATAGCCCTCTTGGTGGTGATACTACCCTAAACTCATAATTTGTACATTTGAATTTAATTAACTCCTATGTTCGTTGTTTGTATTGTATAAACCTCTAGTATAAACCATAAAAACCTTTCAAAAAAAAATCAGTCATTATTAATTTTTTTCACAATTTAAAATCAGTAAATTCACGAGGCCTTACAAACCCACACAAGTCCCCTGCAACAGCATCCCTGAAAAGGGGTCGAAATTGAACAGACGCTTACTTGCTCAGTTGCTAGAACAAAGAATAGAAGTCAACACATCGGTCATTTGCACCGTATTCCCCAGAAAGACTAGAAGTGAAATGGAGTTTATATTTTCCCGCAGGAATAATTTGAAGAATTATGTATTCGTTTAATATCGATTCAACTATAATATTTATTCAAAAAATGGGATTAATTACTAGAATAAAATAAAATCAGAAATTATTTTGTAAAAAAAATTATTTTATTACTTTACATGACTTAAATTTAAAAAATCACACGAATAAAATATTTACTCTCTAAATTTTATCTATATACAGTCTATTAAGATAACATAACAAATAAAGTTGTTAAGTTAATGTTTTTATTTAATCATAAATAATAGGGAATATTTAAAAAATTTTGTTATTATAAGTTGCATTTAATTATTATTTGTTAATTAAATAATTGTTATAGTTTTTAATATCATATATATATATTTTCTTTTTATTTTTGGATACGTTTCATAATTTAAATTTTATATTAGATATAAATTTGTTATATTTTTATAAGGCAATTAATTGAAATCAATTTATAATAATTTGTTACATATCTCTTACCAACACTTGAAAATTAAATAATATAATTAAATCAAATACAATTATATGTTAGTAAATTATTATCCGTCCATTTTATATAATTTTACTAGGAATCCCAACGAGCCAAAGACAGCAAGATATTATCAAATTATACACAGCAGAGCACATAAAAAATAATAAAAATAATATACGATATTCATCTTCTACCAGACGGCATTAGTCCTTGCAGATTGTACACAAAACCTCTGATTCTATTTAAATATATTTAATTACAACTTTTTTCTTTAATGAAATATAATTAATTAATTTTGATAAGAATAGTGAAAGTACATGATATTATAATATACTTAATATGACGATAAATATAATATAAATAATTAAATTGTTTTGATTCGATCGATCTTCCTTTGGTTACATTTATGAATTAAGGGTTGATTTTCATCCGAATACGACCAATTCTGGATAACTTTCGAAAATAATCGAAATTTATATCGATATTTATATGACTAATGATAAGTCATTTTCGGAATATTAATTATCATTTCCCCAACATTTTCTATTTCATTGAAATATTCCAAATTTCTAATATAACCATAACCGATAATAACGAAACCATTATAAGAAAAATTATATTAACGAGAGCCAATTTTCAGTACTCTGACTTGTTATTTTCCAATTTATAGCAAACATATGAGAGTCACTAAACTTCCAAATAATGTACTTAACAAGTATGTTAAAAAATATTGATGGAGAAATAATTAGCGTAACAAAATCTTATTACAAATGTATTTCTGAAAAAATGTTAAAAAATACTATTACCGATTGAAAGCTTGCGAGTAGGTACATAAAATTTATAATCTATCCGCTATCGTGACAAAATATGCACAACAAACCTTTAAAAAACCTTTAAAAAATTAGCTTTAGTAGCATAATTTACCTCCAAATGTATGAAAATTATTAAAAACTAAAAAACTCATTATGTATAGTATGTTTAATTATCGATTTTCTCTTATCATTAGGCAAATTAGAAAGAGATAATTTATAAAGATTTATCTAGATGTAAAGGACGTGTATACATTTGGACCTTAATGCCTATGTATAGTGATTGCAAACGCTTCGTGCACACCTTACCAGATGCGCGTACCCTTTCAGATTCAACACTGGTTGGTGTAACCCATTTTAGGGCTTTATATATTAGATTTAAACATTTTCCGTGTATACCAACATCCTAAAATTGTGCAAGATCGCGAATAATGGTTTTTATCAATTTTCGAGAACATTGATGACGCTTAGCGTATACGTTTTTCAAGTACAGAAAAATGGTCTGGAACCGTGCGACTCATATGCTACTTCACAGTGAGTGAGCCTGTCCGGAATTTCAAAACCGTTGCTATTGTTGCCAATATCATCGGTGTTATTTTCATTTGATTTGAACAATCAAACTAACATTGAATTAAAAAGTTTTTATCATTGATTTGTAATTTTTCAGTAGTTTCAAACTTTTGTCAGCAACTTGATACAACACTTCGCTAGTTAGCAGTATCCAGATATAATAAAATGGAGATAATATCGAATTAGGATATGGAATGTACTACTGAGACTTTTGTTATAGGTGAAAACGCTCTTACTGGGCTTCTATTTTTGAATAAAATTTGAACTTTTAAAATGATAACCGTATTGAAAATAACAGTAGAATATTAATAAAAAATAATCGATTTTTATTGGTCGATTAATCGATTAATATTTTCTTCATATTTGTTCAATTAATCGAATTATTTTATAAGAGGATTATACACAAAATTATGTGTTAAATAAAATTAGATTATAATCTACATAAAATAATGTGTTAAATAATTTGTAGACCTAATAATGCAACCAAAATGGTAGTAATTCATTCAGTTTTCCATTCGAATTATACATTATAGTGACAGTAAATTATAAAATTTACTGTCGTTTTTAGTTTTAAAAATCCCAAATTTGAACTTCAATACAGTTCTTAAAACAGTAAACATTATGCAAATAAAATTCTACAAAGAAAAGCTTCATGACAAGGTTCATTAATAGAGAAGTTAGATGAAATTAAAGCAGTTTTTTTCACTATTTATTCCAAATATGAAATAAATGTAAATAAAAATCAAGTACACAATAAAACCAATTGTGAGTTTTTATGTAAAGAGAGGGTAGGGTGTAGGGCGTAGGTAATAAAACACTTTATGATGTTTCGTTGCACTCTTTTTATAAAAGTGCATGAAAAAAATTTGGCATTAAATTAATAGTGGACTATAATGCCGAGCTAACCAATTTATACGATATTGATCGAAAGAAACTTGATAGTTCAGTTTTAACTTACTTAGGCCGTATTCCAAAAGTCCGCACTTACACTTGCACTCATCATTCGCACTTTAATCCGTTCCAAAGATCATACTAATTTGCTGTTAGATAAATATTAAATGCAACAAAGACAATTCAATGTATGATAAACCACCATTTTCATATATTATTTACTATTTGTAATTCTTTAACACTAGACAAACTTAGTTCTAACGTAGTGTAGTATTCCCCACACTACAAATTTGACATAAGTCGTCTACTTTTCTAGAGGTCGGTACACACTTCACTCCAATGTTTTCAAATTTCACATTAGAAAGAAAGAGACGCAAATAAAAAGTGTACACTACACCTTTAATTAAATAGGTGCAATAGCTTTGGAATACGGCCTTAGTTCTCCTTAAAAGGTGCATAATAAAAACATCATAATTATCTTTTATACTCATTACGGAGCATTAGTCCTTCTTGTAGATTATACACATAACCTGATTTGGTTATACTCTACAGAAGTGTTCAAACTGAGTTTTTATCGGCCGCAGGATCTAATAGACTGATCGGCGAAATTATGCTCATTTGTAATGCACCTTTGAGAATAATGTTGGGAAAATTATAATGTTGCTAAATATATTTTGGGCTGAATGATGCTTAAGAGTCAATAATAAGGGTCAAGAAATAAAGCACAATACGGCGTTTTATGTAAGGTACAGGTATCGCAGACTAGAGTAAATACGAAATTTGTCTGAGAAAAATGCTACGCAAGACTTTAGACGCGATTTTCTTATAATACAGGACTCAACAAATTTTGGCTTTTTGTTCCAGCAAAAAATATGGGGAGAAAACTTTCCGACATCGGAACACTATTCGTGAGAACTGGCTTCTATTATTTTTCTTTTGCTTGTGCTTTCAAAAAAATTTAGTCAAATTTCGTGTAAAAAAAATTAAAAAAAAATTATGAATAAATGTACCTACATCAAAAAAGTTGGGTACAGAGATTTTGTAATCAATTTAATTATACTATAATCTTGTACAAAATTTTAAAAATTAGGCTGTTTATCTGACCGATAGAGTGGCATTACTCCTTAAGTTAAGGTGACGGTCTCACGTAGAGGGTAATGTGAGAGAAATGGGATTATTGAGGTGAACTAAAGAGTTATCAAATTAACACGAATCATTGAGTTAAAATAAAACTCACAATATTCGATGCATTGCTGATTTGTTTTTACAAAAAAATGTGAACCTCCGCATTTAACTTGGTATATAATTTCATTTAAATGGCCGACTCTGGGGCTGTCTATCATATCGAGCCGTTTCTGTCAATGTTTGATGACATTTTTGCACATTGTGGTCTCTATCTCAGAAATTTCGGCTCCAATATTCTGTTTGAGGTGGCAAATCGCTTGTGCATTATATCTATAAACGCTGCTTTAAAGAAATCTTCAAAGGAAGTCTTAAATCGCATGATCTCGGTGGCTCTTGATTGTTCTGTCTCTCGAAATTATACGATTAATGATTTCCTCTTCAATAACTCGATCTAAAGCGACGTGTGCCATGTGACGCCACCTTGTTGTGGTTTTAGTGTTTTATGCTCATTTAATATACCAATTTAAGCTATAACCAATCAGTTATCATGTCAGAATAACCCTCACCATTCACAATTTCAACGCAAAAAAGGGTCTAATGATTTCACCAGAATAATCACTCTTAAGCGAGCCGATCGCATTGAAATTCGCATAGGAGGTCCATTTACTTAGTTAAATCGACAGTAATACACGAGTAAATCAAAATAAAATAATGTTGACATTGAACTAGTTATTCTCTTTTCATTTTAATAATTTAATAACAAATATAATTACTATAGATATTTTCAATAATATCGCCCCACAAATGAGTTAATACAATTTTAATTCTAATACAAAAACTTCAGAATTTCAGATTGTATAAATTTTTTCCTATTAAATCGGACTAATATTGTATTAATTTATTTAATTAATTAATTTTTTCCTATTACAATGTATAATTTTTAATAAACGAACACATTTATGGTTGTAAATATGTATACTTCTCTTAACCAGTTTATTTAGTTTTTGAATTTTATTAACGTATCCTTTTATCCATTTTCATGTTATTTAAATAATTTTATAAATAGTTCATAGTATACCCACGGGGCATTCAACCCTATCTAGTTTAGTTTGAGTCTTATATTTTATTTATTTATTTTTACTAATTAATGACAAAAATAATATGTCAATGTAATGTAATTTTCCTTAACTATTTTAAACCATTTTAGTCTAAAAATAATATTGAAATGTACAAAACCCCTATTTTTTAAATTAAAAAATATAAAATTCCCAAATGTACAATTTCTTAATTATTTTCTTAAAGATTACTTCGGTGTTATTTTTTGTTTGTTAGATTTTTCTTTTTTTATAAGGTACGTAGACATTATGATAACATTTTACTAGATCGTATATTTTTATCATCCGGTTCAGTTGAGTCAGTGGGTTTGTGGCTAGAAGCCGGCGGTGTTAATAGACCAACAGAACAAGAATGATCTAATTTTTGTGCTGGTGATGCTTCATATTTTTGCGGCGTTGCTGTCTCACGTTTAATAATCACTTTATCCTTTTATTTTAAGAAACCCACGTTTAAAAACTGATCAACTAGTATAACATTAATAAAGGTTGTATACTTACAAACATTTTCAATGAAGTTGTATGAGTCTGGATAATGTGCGAGTCGTCTGTTACTATATTTGGACAAATAGTTCGAAGGCCAGAACTAGGTTCTACTTGGTCATTCTGTTCCAGCAGATAGAGTTCCTCTTCACAGATAACATCAAAAAATGGTTCCATCCACTTATAACAAGCGCTCAACGAATTCCAATGTAAGCCAGACACTTTCATTGCAGTACGTCTAAAAAAAATTGTATCATCTTAATTGATTAGAATTGCAAAATATGTAATAGTTTAATAGCCGACACCTAACAGCTTGAAAGTTCACTAAGAGAGTGAGTATAGTTTGTACGGCGATTACATGTAAGCTGAACTGAAATACACCGCGATTTGTCTTATAGTTATAATAAATGATATAAGAATGTCAAAGACATTTCTTATGCTCACGCTAGTAAAGTCCCGTAAAAGCAAGAGACAATACAAATCGATATCTTCTTAGTGTTGTTTAAGAGTAAAGAAATAAACAAGTGTTCAGGTTGTCGCAATCAGCTGAATTATCAAAATTAACCTTGTTAATTGAGCTGGTAAAGAAAGTGAAGCCAGAAATCTATTCTTTCTAAATTCTTTCCAAATGTCCGCATTCAAAATAATTGCCTGCAATTTACTCACTTTGCTAATTTAGGTATGAAATATTAAAGTATTAATAACTCTTCCATTCAAAAACTAATAAAAAAAATAAATAATATTGGGTTGTCAAGTATAAAGTAATAAGAAGTCAAGAAATAATAATAATGGGATACCCGAAAATGTTCCCGGTGAAGCGAACATTGAATAAAACGAATCACATCACATCTCACGCTCAATCTGTAGATAATTATCCTTTTATCCTTAGTTTTTAGGAAACCCTACCTTGAGGAACGTTCAATTTCTATTAGGACTATTAGACTAGCTCATATAATATGATATAAGTACAATACAGGTTCTACAAAAAATCACTTTTTCGAAAATAAAAATCGATGAATCATTTCTATGAGTTCTTACTTCTGACTTGCTAAACCATCTATACTTACCGATTGAAAGTAAAACACATTGCAGCCGCGGCTATAACTGAATAAGAAAAATTAGCCATTCCAACATCTAATGTACACAAATCGAGTAGTTGGGCGGTTTGTGCAAATTCTAATGATGAATATTGAGGTAGAACAAATGTATCTTCACATTTTATTGATGTATCTTCATTATAAAGTGTTTCTGGAGTACGATTTGTTAATTTTAATTGCATATACATGCTTAACCAGCCGATTATTGTTACTGGCGTAATTTTCCATTTTAATTCTGTTAATAGAATTAGTTCCTGTTGTAAGATATCCTCCTCTTGACATGCACCATCGGTTACATAAGCAAATTCACCAATTTTGGGTGGATATATTTGCTCAACCTAATTTAATATCAATTCATTTCAATTTGTCAATTTTTATACAATATTAAAATTTCATATATTTTACCTTAGCAGCGATAAATAAACACGTTATGCCAATCAATTGTAGACGAGTTTTTGATACTTTTTTATTATTTGATAAAAATCTATCTAAATAATCAACGGCTAGATAATATGTTTCCCGATTTAGTTTATATACTTCACATACTTCGATGAGCCAATCCAATAAAATTGCTCTCATCCGCGGTTGAAGACCTGAGAACAAATTTCATTATTAATCAAAAATTGTTCAACTTAAATTTATTAAAAAAAAAATACCTGGATGATTTTCTAACATTTGCGAGTTACGTTCATGTGATCCAACTTCGTCCCTTTTACACATCATCGTCCACACATCGTTTGCTTCGGCCCAAGACAATGCTGGTAATGGACATGTTCGCCCTTCGGCTAATTGACTGTATTGAGGACAACATGTTTCTTTCGCACTATGTTTATTTGAGTGTTTTCTTAAATTTGGCGTTGTGGCCCCAATTTGTTGGGTGGACATTGGTTTATTTGGTATAGAACTGTTGTGGGCAACATTACTTATCGTATCGCTACCCAATAAAACATCGTATTCTTGTACTGTAGATACAGACGTTGTACACGAGTAAGCGCGTTTATTTGGACGAGGATAATCATTTTGGGCCTCCTTTTCTGATGATGAAACTTTCCTTTTGCGTCGATTTTCGATCGTAACACGAATTTCAGATTGGCTAAATAATGAAATTGTATGAATATGATATAGTTAATTGAAATCAATTTTAAAAACTTCAAATGAAATATCTTACATTGGATGTTCCATTGCATCGACCCAACCAGAACCACCAAAAATGGTCTGAAATAATAATTTCAATTGTATAACTAAATGAATAAATATAATTTAGAATATTTTTGCGACATGAGATGAATTTCTTGAGGCATAATTTTATACTTTCGCTTCTCTAACGTAATATTCAGTGATTTGAGGGATTTTAATTTTATGCAGTCGTTCTCGACCTCGGATTGAATCCGTTATTTATTTTTTATTGATTTTGAATTGTATAGTCTAGGAGTCAATTAACGTCATGTAAAAATGTCATGAAATTTAAATGAATTTTGCAAAAATATGAACACATTAGTTTGTCTTAATTTGGGGGCTACTACTACTATAATCCAACCATCTGTCCCAAATACAATTAGCATAGGATCAATCCAATTAACCGAAGAAGATGTATCTGAGGCTCTTAAAAACCTTGATACTAAGAAAAGAAAGGGGCCCGATTGTATTTCTCCTCTATGCGCTCACAGATGCTCACGATCTCTGGCAGTTCCGCTATGTATCATATTCAATAAGTCTATATCGAGTGGCAGTTTTCCACGAAGATGGAAACTCTCTCACATAACACCTATTCATAAATCAGGATCCAAAAATAATGTTGCAAAGTACAGGGAATAGCACTCCTTCCTACTCTTAGGAAAGTTCTTTGAAGCTATTGTTTGCGATGTTATTTCTTATCGAGTGAAACATATTATATCTCCCGCTCAACATGGATTCGCCAAAGGTCGATCAACCGCCACGAATCTTGTTGATTTCACAAATTTCGCATTAAATGCCATCGAAAAGGGATATCAAGTTGATGTCGTGTATACGGATATGAGCAAGGCCTTCGATAGAGTCAATCATAAAGCCTTTATCATGAAATTGCGACTGATCGGTATGCATACATCGCTCTTAGATTGGATTAAATCTTACCTTACTAACCGCACTCAGAAGGTAAGACTTATAACTACGAATCCATTTGTATTCCGGTTAAATCTGGGGTCCCCCAAGGTAGCTACTGAGGTTCCCTACCTTTTCTTCTCCTTGTAAATGATATCCCTGATATTTTTGGAATTTTCGAGATGTTTAATGTACGCTGATGACTTTAATTAATAATTGTCTCTGTGGTGTAGTCGTAATTTATTTGAGTTAAACGTCTCAAAATGTAAATTTATCAGGTTTCATCGGAAAAGAAATCCAATTACTTCTAGCTACCACATAAATGACGAAGATCTCCTCAATGTATCCGAGTTTAGAGACCTTGGTGTATTGTTTGATGAAAAGCTGGATTTTATTAAACATATCAAATTAATAACATCGAAAACTTATTCCGTTTTAGGTTTCATTATGCGACGTGTTAGAGATTACACTTAAAAGTTTATATTGTTCGTTTGTGCGTCCACATTTAGAATATTGTAGGGTGGTATGGACTCCTAATTATGAAGTTCATATCCAAAATATTGAGAGTATACAAACAAATTTTTTGAGGTTTCCCCTTCGGAAATTGGGGTGGGCCGATCCTCTCGCTCTGCCCCCCTATAACCACAGATGCAAACTGATTAATATTGAATCTCTGGAGGAACGACGAACGACTGCTTGGGCAATGTTTATATTCGATTTATTATCTAGTCGAATCGATTGCCCACGAATACTACAGAATATTAACATAAAGCTACCGTGCAATAACAGAACAGTATAATTCAAGTTAGGTCTTCTTGTAGGAGGATACGTTTTTGAAATATACAAATATTTATCTATCTTTCTATATTTTTAGATTTTTTGTTGGGGGCTCCAAAAATTGTCTCCAAACTATTTTTACCATATCAGAAAATTAAACAAAACAAAAGAACGTATCTCCTCGCATATTTACATTAGAATTACATT